>VYZV01031718.1:1769-28964 GCA_013401275.1 Pandion haliaetus | reverse complement strand
GAAAAGGACCTGGGGGTGCTGGTTGACAGACGGCTGAATATGAGCCAGCAGTGTGCCCAGGTGGCCAAGAAGGCCAACAGCATCCTGGCCTGTATCAGAAATAGTGTGGCCAGCAGGAGCAGGGAACTGATCGTCGCCCTGTACTCAGCACTGTTGAGGCTGCACGTTGAATACTGTGTTCGGTTTTGGGGCCCTCACTACAGGAAAGACACTGAGGCACTGGAGCGTGTCCAGAGAAGGGCAACGAAGCTGGTGAGGGGCCTGGAGCACAAGTCTTATGAGAAGCGGCTGAGGGAACTGGGGTTGTTTAGCCTGGAGAAAAGGAGGCTGAGGGGAGACCTTATCGCTCCCTACAACTATCTGAAAGGAGGTTGTAGTTTGGTGAGTGCTGGTCTCTTCTGTCAGGTGGCTGGTGATAAGATGAGAGGAAATGGCCTCAAGTTGCAGCAGGGAAGGTTTAGATTAGATATTAGGGAAAAAAAACTTTACTGAAAGGGTTGTCAGACATTGGAACATGCTGCCCAGGGAAGTGGTTGAGTCATCATCCCTGGAGGTATTAAAAAAATGTGTAGACAAGGCACTTCAGGACATGGTTTAGCGGGCATGATTGATGGCTGGAATCTATGATCTTTCCCAACCTAAATGATTCTATGATTCTATGATTCTACTATGACTATTTTTGTACACGGATGCTTCATGACACTTACTATTTATGCAGGATCCTGGGCATCGCACAGAGTCTTGTGGTGTTGTGAAGCCCTTTTATAAGCCCAAGCCACATAAATTGATGGAACTTAGTTACAGGTACTCTCTTTTTTTTTTTTTGGACAGAAGTTATAGTTCGCAAGATTCAAGTCACAATATCATGGGATAAAATCTCAGACTACTCCTTGAAACAAATTTCATGATTACAAATCAATTGTTTCTAATAGTTATATAGTACTTGGTGAAAAAATAACCCATGTTATAAACCAGAAATAATATCATACCTCTAATCTTGATTTGTCTCCACCATTTAACTTCTCATCTTCTGATACTTCACAGGTATGCAAAAGGATCTGCAACTCACAACCCTTTTTGAATGCTTATTCAAGTTTTCTTTTCTTTTTGGCTTCAGATTTGTACTCTGTTGCCATAGTTCACAAAAAAAGTTAAAGGCAAGCTACAATTACTTAAATTTAATTTTTTTAAATGCAGTGCAGCCATTAAGGAAAACAATGAAGACATGAAAAAAAAAAAAAAAGTGACAAAGAGAAGAAAGACAGAGACAGGGAAAAATAACAGTCTTTGAATATGAAAAATGCTGAATTCAAATCTCTGGTTCTTTATATACTCTCAGAAATTTCTTCTCTCTTTCTGCAGTGTAAGTGCCAAAATGATGCTAACAGCCCCATTGTTTGTCTGTATGCTATTAACAATGGTGTGTTGATCTGGGATCACACAAAGGCATTCATTAGCTGAACTAAGTAATCACTTCGGTTTTTAACTCCCAAAACCCCTAGAACAATTCATTTCTATTTAATCACCATGCATATTCTTTTAGAGTTTACTAATAATGAATACTTGTTCTTGCTGAAGTGGCATTGATCACAAATTTACACTGTTGCCTTACTGATTCCACATGACAAATGTCAGAGACCAGACTCTCAAAGCCATTGCTTTTGCATATGTACAGCAAAATCAATTTATAAAGCAATCCATACTACATGTGTAGAGAACTAGTTATTAACACAGTATTATAAAAAAGTCAATCTCTTCAAGAAGATTTACTCTTGCTAAGCAGACATATGCAACTTATTTCATTAACTTCAAAGGGGTGCACTGACTTCTTTCTCTTATTCCTCCCATATTGCCTCTTTCCTAATCCTGCATCTCCACAGTGAATGTCATGAAAACTAATCGATCCATTTCAGTTTAGGAGAAAATGTCCCCAATTGATGTTTTAGCTGTCTTTTTAACAATGTTAAATGGTTGGAAACTGTTGAATTGAAAGACTTTTACAGCTTGCTGCAAGTGAATAGTGTAAACGGTATTGATCTGCTATGAGGGCTTTACAGTAGAGAAACATTCAGCACTTTATTTAAAGTGTAAATACCTGTTTGATTTACTTTTGGCTTTTATCCAGACATTTATAAAATGGCTCTTCCCTCCTTTGCAAAGCATTCTTTAAAAATACAAATGGCATTCAGACCTCTCTTACAGATGGAGTTGCTCCTGTTTGCATCAGTAAAAGCTGAAATCCTCTCAGGGAAAAAAAGAAATAAAGCAGAGGAGGGAGGTTTGACGCTCCTGTAAGTGATGAAACTGAGAACTGAGCATCAAGAAGAGGAAGTGAGAAAAGATTCACAGCTTCAAAGTTGGAGCCAGATGCCAGAAGGCAAAGCTACAGATACTAGAAGGCACAGCCTTGTATCCTCAAGTCTGCTACATCTTTGCTTTTGATAATATTAATCCAGAAACTCTTAAAGGGACAACCCAGAGATCACAAACCTGGAACAATGAGAGCTAAAGAAACCTCAGGACTGGGATTATAACATGGGAAAAAAATCAGCACACCTGATTTTTCATATATGAGGATATGAAGGACTATTCCCCTTCTGTCATGACTTGTTCAATGCTTACCAGAGAAAGGAGAGGTTTGGTTGCTTTCAATACACTGCATCTAATTTCTTTATTAATAAATCTGTACAAACAAAAAGGCAGAAAGTGCTGTTGGTGATTGTATGATTAGTTTATATTATTTGATGCTTTTATTTGTATTACCTGGTTATGCAGTGATTCACTTGTCTCAACCAAGAATTCAATCCATCAAACATATTTTTTTCTTAACTGTTTGCAGTTGTGGACTGCAGACTGCAAAGTACTTTGAACTCCATCACAGAGGCACACAATGATCAGATCTAGCTTCAGCTGGTGTGACAGAAAAAAGACAAAGGCTCAGAGCAAACCAAAGTGTGCCTCAACGCACCTAATGCAGAAGACCAGATCTGTGCAAGATTTCTGTGTAAACTGACAATAAAAGAGATGAATTAGCATAACTGAGTGTTTTACTTATGAAGATTAAATAGCCTTTTACTGCATATATTTGCCAAGGAAAATGCTCCCCAGTGGAAGACTGTAAGCAGTTAAGATAGATTTGATGAGGATTTTAATTGCTGTTATGCAACTGGTAATGGAAAGTTTCTACTAAATGTCATGCAAAAGCCAATCGATATTTTGGAGAAAAAAGCTCTTGCTTGTGCAATGCTTGGACATTTTGCTAGCAGTATTTCAGGCAGCAAGGAGGGACATTCTTAATTTTTGTTCCCATTCCCGCTCTCTGTCTTTTAAAAACAATTTCCTTAAGAAGGCCAAGTCACATTTCAGTGAGGTAAGGGCAACTGAAAAAAACCTGACCCACATAATCTTTTTCTCCTGAGTGCAGCTGAAAAAAACTGCAACGTGAACACTTGCCCATCTCCCTCTTCAGAAGCGACTAAGCAGTTTGAACACTTCTTTCAGGAAAGAGACAAATAGATGAATCTAGCTTGTTCACATGATGATAATTTGCTTTGTACAGGAAAAACCTAAGAGCAGTGCTATAGGGTGTTACAGGTTTTTTCCAACCCCTCCTCTAGAAGCTGTTCCATTTTGCATGAAAGTATTAAACATTCACCACTTCACTCAGCAGAAGGGGAGAGGGAGGGAACATAGCTGCATAACATAATGGTTAGCTCTAAGAGACCTGGCTTTCTTGCTCCAATGGATGCTTCAATTCCCTGCTCCAGCTGGTCCAGGAACTGGGACCCATGTCTTCTCCCTCCCAAGTGAATGCAGTAACAGACTATAACATCATGCTTAGCTTCTCCTCTGGAATAATTATTTACTGGGCTTTGCAAGGTGCAATAACAACATTTGGTTAGTAGAGCACTCACAGCAGAGGTGCATATTCAACTCTTCCTTCTCTGCCTGCTTGTCTCTCTGAAGCCAGAGAAAGGATCCTCCTGTCCTACCTGCCCAAGGACTGTAGCTACTGAAGTGCCAAGAAAAAAAGAGAAAAGGACAGTACCCTCTTGGTCACACTTTGAATGCCTTTGTCTAAGTGTAGTGATGTGCTCTCCAAAAATTTGCCTTAAATAACAGGAGGGCACCGGTGTAATTAATGGTAAAAGAGGAGTGTAAATGCTCAGCACTGCCATTACCTAGGAATATATAAACTCTATTGGGGTGGGGCTGCCTCTGAGCAGGGCATTTAACTGAAAGAAAACTCCAGAAGAGCTATCACACACTAGATAAACTTCTTAAACAAAATATAGATAGGAACTATGTTTACTAAGGTTGCATCATGCTGGCTGTTTTGGGGGAAAAAAAAGATAATGTTAAACATGAAAACATATTGGAATGAAACAAAAACTTCAATGATATTTCTTCTAAGGTGGACACTTTCTTGGTAGGCAGCCCTAATTGCTGCAATAGCTTTTAGGTGTTCTAATGCACTCAAGTGAATTATGCACCACACTGCTTCTGAATGACACAACCATTTCTGACTCCATTAATATGGAAGATTTCAGCCAAATGCTTTTAAATGATAGCTTCTCTTTATTTGTAATTTCAGACTCTATTGATTTCCTTCTGTTCCCTTCATTATGATTTCAATTGATTACCTTGGCAACTGCAATAACAATGATTGCACTTGACACTGTCTGAGACTCTCGAGATGGTATTTGAATAGGAATGGTATAATTTGGGGAAAAATGCCTACAAGAACCTGCCATTAACAGTACACTTACACTTTACTTTTATTGACTTCCGTTTCTTTCAAACAGGCCCTTGTCAGGGAATCTGTTGCTAGATATTGGTTAGGATTTCAGTTACTCCTTGAAGTAAAAGATTCTTATTAACAAAGAGAGCAGATTTTATACTAGTGGGCTAATTTCAGCACTGTGACAGTTCAGGGAAACCTCCCATCTCTATGAGATTTTTGTACCCTTGGTAGCAGGGCTACCAAGTCTTTGTAAACAGTGCTTCTGGCCAAGGCTTTATTTTACTAACTGTATTATGTCCTTGCACACAGAATAATTTCAAGTACAAGGCATTACTTTGGATTAAAAGTTGAGATGGCTTTATTCAGTTTCATTGCAGTTTATACGTTGTAGAGGAGCAATTACACATTTTTTTTTAGGGGAAAAATGGCTATTTAGCTTATTTGGCATTTTTATTCTTCAGTTTGTGCATAAACATTTTAGCTTTATTCAAGAACTGTCCTCAATATAGTAGCAGTATCCTTCCTATTGAAATAATATTATACAGGAGGTCTCTTCTCTATTTCAGAATTCTATTTATGTCAGAGCAAATATCACAGGGAAGAGAGGGTAAAGCAAAAGAGGGACATCTTTCTCTGCAAATTACAAAGATAATTCACATTTATGAATACAACATTAGAAAGACACAGCTTCAGTCTACTCCTTGTGTCTGTGTCCATGACCTTTGATTTTGATTTTATCCCACATCACCAACAGTATCTTCTGATTAAAGATACCTTCTATGAATGTCAGTCATTTGGTACTTTGTATAATAATAGCATTCCTGTTTCTAAACCTACTATTTCAATTTCAAAAAGAAAGAAAGGCCAGCCTGGAAAATGGAACTTTTTCCTTAAAAGATGGGGAATTGGATGTGATACGTAGCAAAGGAGTAATTTTAGCAATCTGCCCTTCTGTTATCGTTTGTGCACTTGCAATGAAAAGCAGTGCTCTTTCTCCCCAGCCACTATTTTACAGGGAAGCTGCATAATTACAATTAGTGACTACTGATATCTTGAAGTCATAGGTTAGGAGAGGAACACTGGAAGTCGCACATGATCACTTTCTTCAGCATGATAGTCCCCTTCTGCCATCTGACCAGAAGATTCAAGTATGATGAGAGTCAAGAAAAGGTAATTGTAGAGTAATGAATATTGCATGCTGTCACTAATCTTACTACTGAGAATATTTATCCATAATTATCCATATCAAAAATGAAAGTGAACCTTTCCTTTTATCCCTTGCCCTGATGTGCTTGGTGAGGTAAAGAACTTCTGGGTAGCCCAAGCCAGCCTTTGATCACAGTTTATAGACATGAACCTCAACTACGCAGAAATTTTCAAAAGTGATTCAGTCTGTAACTTTATCTCTGGTGTCATTCAGGGCAATGCAAATTTTACCCTAATTCACATGGAAGCAGCTTTAGAAACTGTGTTAAAGGAGCTCCTGAAAATTTCCGACTTAATCTGATAAGACAGGCCCAAGAAGAAAATAAGAGCCTTTGTATTGGACTGTATAGTTGTTTTACATGACTCATGAAGAGATTTGAGAAGGAGGTTTATTTTGTAAAATGCCATCTTGTCTTCCAACCAATAGTCAGATGTTACAGCCAAATCAGGAAAAAACGGTGACATAAGTAACTGGGTAGGCAGACTTCAAAAAAGGCAAGGTGTTTTGGAGAATAATTAGAAAATAACTGCCTAAAATCTACAGTACAATAGAATACTGTTCAGAGTGATATGATCATTCAATAGGAAAAATCCAAATCATTTGGAAAAACAGATATGTTGCCCAGACATCCTACTTTTGTAATTAATTCACTCATGAATGCTAAAGGAGTTCTCAGCCACACAGCCTGGGATGATCCAGGGTTGATCAGAATACCTATTTTCTGAACAAAAGAGAGCGACAGATAGATGAAAACCTGCAAGATCCTTAGGAGGAAAGAGGGAGGTAGATTAAGAAGGAGAGACATGGAGACATCTTGCACACGTGCATGTGGCATCTCATTGTCGCTCTCAACTAAAGCAATGGGAAGGAAAGCACTAAACTGAGGTGCATTAAAGAAATAATGTTAGTGAAGGCCAAAAGAAATGAAATGTTGATAATGACTATCATGAGTAATTCAAGTTTAACTAAACAACATTAAATATTAATTTAGTTAGCTGGATGAAAGTTTTCTAAAGTGCACATGGTCTTACTTCTTTTGAATAGTTCTCACTGCTATGTTACTGGAGTTGAACCCTCAAATTTCACCTCACTGATGACCAAGAAACCCTGAGATACCTTGACTTGAACCTCCTTGTCAAGTGTAGGCAGTGATAACTTATCTTAGCACAATTTATCAGCAGCCATTGAAGTGGTTTGTTATTTACAACACAACTTTATGTTGTTTAGAGTTTGTGAGGGTGTGTAGAAGGAGAGTGTCTGCTGCTTTAAGGGCATCTGGTCAAAGACCTTGCAAAAAGGGGGTAATAAGGAAAGGAGGGAACCATAAACAAGAACGTACAGGGACACAAACCCAATTGGCAAGGGAGACAGTGAGGAAAATCAAGCCTGGTCATTCACACTAATTGATGAGGACATGTAAGTGCAAGAGAATGTTTATTCCAGGAAGGCTTTCTCATCTGGGACCTGGTCATTTGGGAAACTGGGGGAAAAAGGGGAAAGCCAGAAAGAAACAAAATATACAGAGATACAAATCTAACAAAACAAACATGGAGACAATGACAAGAAACAACCTCACCAATCACACCAATTGATGGGCTATGAAGAAACTGCAGGTGCCCCTTCCAGGAAGATCAACCTGGACTTTGCAACTGATATGTTTGTAAACTGAGGGAGATCCTGGACACTGGGCTGAGAGGAGTGAGGGAATCAGTAGAGGTATACAAACCCACAAAGGGAGGTGCAGAGGAAGGGGGAGCCATGAGGACAAAAGGCAAGGTGTAGGCAGAGAAGAGGTATAAAAGGGGCTGGTCACGTGTAAAGCAGGTCCAGTCTGTGTGCTTGTCTGGCTGAGCCCCACGCCTGATCACTGTAGTCTGCCCTATCTTCTTGTGTCTTCTTACCAAATCTTTTCTTAATTATCATAGTGAATTCCTATGTAATGTGGAGCTTCAGACAAGTGAAGAAAGGGAAAGATGTAAAAGCATGTTAGCAAACATTAAAAAAATACTCCAAGTGGATCCCAGAAGGAAGAAGAAGGAACCAACAACATGAACATCATATTCCTCCTGGTGGAGGACTCCAGATGCTGACGACTCACTGAAACACCTGTCCCCTCACCAAGCATAGGATCTAGAGAAGCTAGGGAGAAAGGTGAGTGTAACACCAGGAGAACAAGTACAAACTAAGAAGCATGTGTGTTTGTGTGTAACAATTTTAACTGTATTACTATTCTTTCATTTTCTGTTACAGTTACATCTGGACTAATAATGAATTGCATCTAGTTTTCAGTTCTACTAACAAGAATTTCTTTGCTTTACTTATATGTAAGGTGGTCTTCCTTTAGACTTGTGAACAATATTTTGGGCATAAAATCAAGAAATTCAGAAGCTTTATTACAGGAAATAAACACATTTGGGAACTTATTTACAGACAACTGTGTGGCAAGGTTATATCCCCTCAAAACTTTCCAGTTTTCTTCTCTTGCCAATATTTTTATTTTCTTCCTCCAGTTCTCTCTATCCTTTAATCTTTTTCTAATCTCTCTTTTTTCTCTCTTTTTGTTGCCTTTTCCTCTTTTCCAGCTTCTTATTGTTGTGTCTGACGGTCTGCTTTTTTACAGTCCTTCTTTTTGTTCTTTATCTGGCCCCCTTCAAAGTATTTACCAATGCTGCTGCATGAAACCTCTGGTAGAAAGAAGCCAACATTCTTTACAGGACTGCAGGACAATGGAGTCTGAAGCCTCTAATAAAGGAGTAGGAAGTAATTCCTTTTCTTTGAGACTACAGTAACAAGACAGTGGAATTGCCTGCTTGGAAAATCCTCCAGTCCTCAATGCTCACTTGCTTGCTTTGGAAACCTTTGCTGCCAAGCTTTCCTGTTAATTTTCTGAGCTGACCCTTGGTTCCCTTTTCCCATCATTTTTATGGGAATGTCTGTTGTTTGGCTTCTATACATCACTGAAAAAACTCCAGATTGCCTCAGAAGCTTTGAGAAGGAAGTAAGAATAACTGTTTTAAAGGATAAAAGTATTATTTGCCTCAACTTCTAAATTTTCATCTCTTCATTACATCTAAGCAGATAGCAAATTTCAAAAATATGCTTGCTGCAATAAAGATTTGCCACCAGTTGTTTATAGCATCACTTTACAACCCACATTTCATCAAGTTGCTTTTCCATAAAAAATAACAGCCCCCTGTAATCTTCTTGTCTGTTCATACACCTTTAACATGTTACTAGTTCTCTATGCAGGCCTGTGCAGGCCTGTGACACACAGTACTGACCTCATGATACAAAAAGTCTATAAACACACACACACAGACAGGCACATACTTTTGTCACAGATAGTAGCCCCTCTCCATTTACTTTCTTCGAAGTTCTAGCCTTCTCTGCATCACAGAGGAAGTACCATTCTGGGTCTTATATCTGAGTGGTGCAAATACAAGATTTAAACCTGTATACAACTATATGCAATGTTTTTAAAGGCCAGGTAGAAACAGATGTACTTCTATGAAGAAAAAGCACTTTTTTAGAGGTCATGTTGACTTTAGAAAATACATTTTTTTAGAAGTCATGTTGACTTTAGTGGAAATATTTGAAGGAAACATAACTTTCAATATAGTGTATTGTATTGAATTAATGTATCAAGACTTGACTCTTAGGATATTGCTACAGAACAATACCATTATTTTCCTAAATGCAATTCTTGCCTGACAGTTTAATCATAGTGTGTAATTGTCACACACCTGTATGACCAAAAAGATAGATAGAGTATTATAGATAATGTAGTTTTCTTTTTTAAAGTGGAAAAGTTTTCAAACTCCCCTAAAGAGTAAGCTTGTTCAGATAAAGATTTTTTGGTTCAGCCTCATTTCCACTTTATGGTTCCTATTTCTTATTCTCCTTCTAAAAAAGGACAAATTATTGAATTTCATTCTGACTTGCCAAGATGCTGACTACAGTGGAGAATATCACTTCTCTGAATAGCATTCTAACATTTAAAAAACAGCCTACAGGTGCACTTTGTCTAACATTTGGTGTGACGGAGCTGTCACAGAATCATATTATGTTGACTTCTATACCTTACCAAGAATTGAATATTAAGCTATTTTGTTCCTTTTCACCTAACTTTTTCTCATATTTTTCTTTGGTCTGTTGATGCATTGCAAATATTGTTAAGTAAATAAAGTGCTATTTGGGTTTTGGTGTAAGATAATCTAATAAAAGAAAAAAGAAATAAATTTACATAATGGCAAAATTAATGGAAAATACTTTGTTTGATAGAATGAAAATGTTGTTATGAAAATGGTAACTCCATTACGGGCCAGTACTTGCTCTTAGCCTGTAAGTACTGTAGCTTAAAATGTATTGAAGAAGCTAATTGAATTAGCTGACTATAATTAGGGCTGATAGGAACAGCAGATTGAGGTTGGCACAATGAAGTAACTCATTTAGTTGGGCAGTTTTTTAATGCTTCCTACTGTGGTCATGAGTTGTCTAATCAGGTATCTGCATGGACTATGTGCTTCATATAATGGATGTCATGAACTTTCTTGTAGTGGTTCCCCTTATGAAACATGCTCAATTATCTGAAAAGCTGGGAATCAAAGAAATTAATCCTAAAATATCATTTTAAGGAGCTTTGAGAACTGAAGAATTATATTTCCCTTTGGTTGCTAGGTTTGGAAATGTTAAAGTGCTGGAAGATGTAATTGCCAACATCCCCTCTGTTTCCTCTTTGCAAAGACAACCTCAACACATCATAGTACTTCTTCCTGAGACACGTCAGCTGTTTCTTCCCCTTTCAACTCATCTGCCCCTTGCAGCAAAAAAGTGCAAAACTATTCTGCCCAACCCCTCCCCCCAGCCCCAGACCCCAAAACTAGAAAGACAAGTCCGTTTAGCATTTTGCTTTTCTTTAATTTTGCTTTAACTCATATCACTTTTTTTTTTTTGGTACATCTCATTCAGCCACTCCTGCCCCTTTGGTTCCTTTTGTTTCCACCCAGCTCTCCCACTGCAGGAGCTTTGACAGAGCTTCTGAACTACTGCAAAATGCCACCTTGCACATATTGTGAAGGAAATAGGTGGGAGAATACCTGTTTCCTAACAATTTTCCTGGAACAGACCTCAATCCCATGGCTGAAGATGTCAGAGTGAAGATACCTCCCTTCCTAGTTGCACTTGGTCACCAGCCATAGGCTGCATACCAGGAGAGGATCCCACACTGTAAGGCTTTTACTTCTTTGAGCACTGTACTGCCTGAAGCAAATCCTTGTATTGTATGTCATGGGCTCCCAGCTACAAGTCAGAAAGGAGACCTAGAGTATGTGGACAGACAAAACATGGGATAATACGCAATGCCAAAATGCATTTCAGAGTCATGAAAGCATGACAAATTTGCCCGCTTTTGTTAAAAGAACATTTGTTAAGGAAAAGAATTTGCATACATATATATAATCTTTTACCTAATGAAAGTGCTGTGGTACTAAAGTACATTTGTTTTCTGTAAGGGAAATGGCAACCTGGACTTTTTAATTTGGATCAAGACAAGGTAAAAGCATATGGGACATATTATGAAACAGACCCAGGATGACTGCATAATAAATATGAAAATAGTTACAAAATCCTACAAGAGCCTTTAGATAACTATATGCATTGAGAATTATTACAAAGTATTCACTTGCATCTCATTCACAAAGTACTTAGGACCACCTTCTTCCCACACTGCCACAAGTTCAGATCAGTTCTGAAGCCAGGGGCATTTCTAGATATACAAGAATTTAAACAAAGTAGAATTAAACCTTGCCATTTGTTTAGGTACAAGTGTTTTTAGTAAAAAAGAAATAATATTCTCTCTACGATATTGCTTTCAGTACTCAGAATTAGACTATTTAAAGTAGTTGCAAGCTGGATTAGTCAGTGTGAATAAAACCACCTCAAATTTCTCAGCTTAAGCTCTTAGCAAGAAGCACAGACTCACATTGAACAAATTCTTTTGCAAATTCATTTAAGTTTTGTCAAATTTTCCTGAAGTCCAAAACACCTAATTAAAACACCAGCTATTTAAAATATATTTTCTCTTCATCTTTCTGGTTACTGGCTTCACTTTTATGAATGGTAACTGAATTGAAAAATGTCAACCCCTCCCTCCCAACAAATAGTAACACCTGACAAAGTAGAGCACAGAACAGCTTCTCAGCCTATGCTCATGTGGATCTGTTCTTAGGTCTGACCTGAAGCAGTATGTGCCTGACAGTTTTTGTTTTCACCAGTTATAGCAGCTGGTCTAAAAAAAAGTATTGGTGCTGCTACAAGCTTTGACTTGGAGTCTTATAATAAGAAATATTCCTGTATAGGAACCTGTTATGGGTTTGTGTGGCGTGGTTTTCCTTGGTGGCAGGGGAGGGGGGCTGCAGAGGCGGCCCCTTTAAGAAGTTGCTGGAAGAATTCGCCACCCCAAAATGTCGGATAAAGATAAAGAATTCACCGCCCCAAAATGTTGGATGCGCGCGCAAAAATGTCAGACCCGCCTCTAGGCGGGGAGTGACGGTGGTAACGCCTCTGGGAGAACATATTTAAGAAGGGGAACCGGTAGTGTGGGGGTTGGGAAACCTGAGAGGAACATCGCTGCCGACACTGGAATCATGGAAGTGGAGGGGGAGGAGGAGGCGCCTGAGGAGGCTGATGGCCCTGCAGCCCATGGGGGTGAACGGTGGAGCGGAGGCTCCCGAAGGTGGCCGTAACCCCATGGTAAAAACCGCGCTGAAGCAGTGTGAGACGGGAGAGCAGCCCGCGGAAAGGACCCGCGCCAGGGGAGTTCGGGAAGAACTGAAGCCCGCGGAAAGGATCCGCGCCAGGGAAGTTTGTGAGGAACTGCAGCCCGCGGAAAGGAACCACGTTGGAGAAGTTGGTGAAGGACTGTCTCCCGTGGGAGGGACCCCACGGTGGAGCAGGGAACGAGTGAGGAATCTTCCCCCTGAGGAAAGAAGTGGCAACGACGATGTATGGCGAGCTGACTCAACCCCCACCCCCTGTTCTCCTGTGCCGCCGGGGGGAGGAGGTAGAAATCATCGGGAGTGGAGCTGAGCCGGGAAGGCGGGAGGGGTGGGGGGAGGTTGTTGTGATGTTTAGTTTCCCTTGCTAATACCCTTGTGTTTTGTTTTTGTTTTGATTTGTAGTAAATTAAATTGATTTTGTTTTTTTCCCAAGTTGAGCCTGTCTTTTGCCTGTGACCATAAGTGGGGAGTGATCCCTCCCAGTCCTTGTCTCGACCCACAAGCCTGCCTTTGTATTTTCTCCTCATCCCAACGTGGCCAGGCGAGGGGGTGGGGGGGGAGCGAGCGGCTTCGTGGTGCTTTGTTACCGACTGAGCTGACCTGAAACCACGACAGAACCTCTCTCCCACTGGTGGCTAAATGCACATATGAAAGTGCTCAGTCAATCAGTTACAGAGGATATAAATAATTTATTTATTGTTAACTCAGTCTGGAACCATATCAGCAATGAGCTCTGTATAGATCCTCAGTCAGTTCTGAGAAGGCCACTCGCTCCATATGGGGAATTGTTCATCTGCACATTGTTAAGGAAAAATTTTTGAAAGCCTCAAACCCATGGTACTCAAAGGCAAATTTTTCTGTTATCTGATTGGCATCTACATATGTAAGAGCTGAAATAAACATTTCATGCAATAGGAAGAAACAACTTTTTATGTTAAAAAAACATTCTTTAACATTTTAGTTACAAGCCAAATACATTTGGTATTTTCCTTCTGCTTAAAGTGAATCAGTTAAGGATTCACAAGCCACAAGTTGTCACAGTAGATTGTTAATGAGGAAAAGCAGACACTGAATTCTTTTCAGAGTAATAAATGCATGTTATGTTTTTCTGGTAAGCTCCTAAACAATGCTGTTCAAAAAGATATTGTAAGTAATTTGACATTTAGATAGCTAAAAGCCTCTCCCATGCAAAGTTGAGGTGCCTTCCAACCACTTCCCTAGCTGGCTTCTGCTCACTGAACAGAGAGTTTGCAGTCCTTTGCTGGGACAGCAGCAGCATGTCAGCAGAACTCAGGCATATGCCTGATCTTCTCAACCTTGATATACTAGAGGAATTTATTTTTTAGGCAATTGTTAAGATTCAGACAAGAAATTAAGAAAATCTTTTAACAAACAAAGTCACCAGGCTGGGAATGTCTCTGCATCATAGTCAAGGACATGGTGTAAGCCTTGAGAAACCTATGAATAATTGCATCTTCCTTGGAAGTGAGTGGCATGTCACTCGCAAGTGACTAAATGTTGTCTGATAAGCTTTTACTGTCATCAGTAACAATAGTCCAGGTGTCAAACACCCTGGTGTGAGCAGTTGCATCATTGAGCTTGAAAGCATCCACCAAAGACTTCTTCTGAGTATGCAGAGACATTGCACAATGTATGGAAAGTCAGCCCTGCACTTTATAATATGGCAGATAGGCAGGTACAGTGAGGGTCTGTTTCCTTAATCTGTTCTGCATCATTCTCATGACTCAAATCAATTGTAAATCCCATATGGAGTTCTTCCAGCCAAAATATTTTCAATGGACACTAAATGAAGTGTTTCATTTTAGTTTCCAGGGTTGCTTTGTTTTGTTTTTCTTCAATATACTTTAAAATTTAAGTGTAGGCAATTTTCATCCTTCCCTTCCCCTTCCCCTTTCCCCTTCCTCTTCCTCTTCCTCTTTTCTTCTCTATATTACTTTTAAAAATTATTTTTCTGGCTATTTTTCCCTCCATTTTTGTCTAAAAAGTTAATAAAATCTGCAGTGAGTTAAAATAATTCTGATTGAACTTATGCATATTACATTCAATAGAAAAACTACCTGTCAAAAAAATATATTTTTTTGTCACTGCAGCACAGACCACTTTCATGACATGTTTCAGTCATACTCCCTATTAACTATCCACACACGTTTCCCCCTGCTGCAACTGTCAATGAGACATTAAAGTGGAACATACTGTATACTTGGAATACTTGTACCAGCTCTATACTTGCAATTCTGCAGGAGAGCTGGAGGACTTAGTTCTACAGACCTGTACAATCAATGACACTGAAGAAACAGTTGTACAGTATGTCTGTTACAAGATTTTGAGGCTTACTTTTCTCAGCCTAGCAATAATGCCCATTGGATAAGCTGCAGTTCCATATTTAAACATAAGACTTTTTTTTTCTGAAGTCACAAAGACATTATTGCACTGTTGCACTGCCTTTTTGGAACTCATGCACTCTTCAGCAGAAGCAGCAAACAGTTTCCAGGTATTAGCCTGTCAAGGCAAATCATGAATTATGCTTAAGGGAAAACCCATTATGGAGCTTCAATCATTTATTGCATAATGAATGTATATTTCAGGTACAGTGAAACATTTATAAGGTTACTGAAAGTATAGCAATTAATAAAACACAGGCAAAGTCAAACAGCAGTGTATCTGGTATTTAAGAGTTTATGGGTGATATATTATACAGGATGTTAAATATGCTTTAAATATACTATCCTTCCCTCCAACAAAGGCCCAGACTTGTATTACTTCATTACTGGGAGTAACCAAATGCATTTATTAGGAACTATTCATTAATAAAACATTAGATTACTTATAGAAAAGCTGACTTTTTCTGATTAAGATAATAGCCAAAATTAATCTGGCACATCATAAAGGTCAGTTTACACATATCAGATGGTCTCTTTTGGTTGCAGTTAGAACCGCGTCCTTCCTCCAAGCTGTGAAATGTCTAGTCATATTTCATACATACTCACTGGATAGAAGTAGCCAGATCTGCTCTGGTAAAGTTTGCAAGTTCTGAAATTAGTAAGATTGGAAATGCTCCCACCTTCCAATTCTTTTTCTTGCCATTCCCATGTTCTGGGTTCATGAAGGTAGTTTGTGATTCTGTATTAAAACATTGGCATAAATCATAATCAATTATTGTAGAGTAAGACTGTAGCAAATGTGTTTTGCCTGTACAAAAAAAGTATTTATTCATGGATCAAACATTTTTAGTAAAGATGATATATGAAACATTTTGAATATTCAGGTGTCTACTGAGAGTTTCTACACATTTCCTTAAGAAACTGCAGTGATAGAAATTGAATGCAAGGGCACATGTTGTTTAAAATCCATCAATAAAGTTTGATACCAAATTACAAAAGCATAGTGCAATAACTGACAGTCTAAGCTATCAAGGAGGTCAAACTCTGAATGAACTTCTACACATAATAAGAAAACATGGTAGCTGTCAGGGGCAAAGCATACCTGAAGGCTCCAGTAAGGAGACTTTGGCTATATTTGCCGATTTCTGACTGACTAGATCAGTGAAATGTGAGCTGGAAAACAAAGAAGTAATAGAAAAACCTTTTCATGTAACCAGTGCAAGCTTCACAGTTGTATAAAACAACGGGGGCAGGAGACCAGCAAGTGACAGAAACCCTGGTCACAGCTGCTAATGGGCCTTACATGAGGAGAGAGTTACAGAGACTGGCACAAAACCACACCATCAGTGCATGCCTACTGCCTAACATACAAAGTAATAGACAGCAAAAAAAGTAGTTCTTTGGTTGAGGACACAGGTCCACAGGTGTCCAACATTCTGTCAAGGCAAAGCCTGAGCTGCAGCCATGGTGTGCCAAGGTCAGCCATCCAGTTGTTGGTCTGAGCGTCCTGGGCCCCCAGTGCTGGGCTGGACTGGGCTGCAGCTGCTGGTCCACATGGATGTGAAGTGTGTAAGTGCATCTTCGAACAGAAATCTTAAAAGAGGAATTGACTGTACCCATCATGTTTAGGAAATTCATGTCTGATCATGTGTCACTGAGCAGTGTTGTTTTGCTCATGCAGACATACCACCAACACTCTCTGTGACAGCAGCAGATTTCATAAAAGCGTTACATGATCCATAAGAAAATATGTGATGTTATTTGTCCATCTGGCAGAAGAATATCTGCCTGTGTTTAAAAAGAAGCAATTTTTTTTAAAAGAAGCATTGTTCATAGGTTGATTGGAAGAAGACTTATTGCAGTAAATATAAGAAAAGTCTGTGAGCACTAAAAGCAAAGAGGGGTTTTTCTCCTTTTTGCACAGAAGAAAATAAATATAAGACAATTACTGATGCATATGAAACCACCTGGAAGTACCTTCTAACTATGTGAATGTTAAATGTGATGTAAACCATTCTCTTGCATACAGGGCTCTAGGAGAACAATTGCAAGACAAGTCATTATGGTCAAACATGTCTTAAGTATCAGCAGAGGACAGTAACCTCTAAGAACTCATTCTTGGTACAAGAAGGAATTGAATATGTGTTCTGTACATTATGGGGAAAATCATCACACTTTCAGTTTTAAACTTACTGTAGGTAAAATGAAGAGCACCTTCAGGCTTGCTGTACTGGGACACTTTTCAGTAGAATGACCTCCAGTCCCCATTTCAGTGCTTTACACTAGTGCCTATCAAATGGTTGGAGGGGGAGAAAGAGGATGATGTCCAATTACAGCTAAGGGCAGAAAGTTATATGTAAAAGTTCACTAGAAATGCACAACTCATACATGAGAGAGAAGAGTATAGCAGATGGTGGACAAAACCCCTCTTCACATGGTGTTTTGTTTTTGAGCATAATTGCTGGAAATCTAGCCAGTTTATCAAAACTGTGCCGTGACTGTAAGAGAAGACAAGTGTGATAATTATGAATGTGCTTGTTCGTGACACTTCGAAGGAGGAGCAGAGCATTGACACTTCACCAAGAATTCACTGCACAACTCTGCCTAGGACCAGGTCTTCTTTCAGATAAGGAAGGGCAAGCATCTGGGAAATTTAACTTGAACTGTACTTTCTATAAAGAGAGAATAGAAGCAAACACTTATTTCACACTGCAGTGTTTGGCTCATAAGCAATTCTTGGTTTGCCAGTAGTAACAAGCATATATGTAGAGTCAATATTGTAAAGCAGGAAGAAGTGAATGCTGACATGTTTACAGCATACCAGACTGTATTTGAAGGGCTTGGGTGTGTTCCAGGAAAACAAACCATAAAAATGAACTCAAATGTTATACTAGTAGGAAAGTACTAGGGAAGGTACTGGTGACATTACAAAGCAAAGCAAAAAGACAGCTAAGCTGTGTTGAAGAACAGCAAATTAGAGAGAAAGAGTGAGAACATATAAATTGTAGACACTCAGTGGCGATTGCTGATAGATCTGAAAGGACTAAGGTAAGAGCATGTTTGGGTCCTTGAAATTTAACTGAGGCTACAAGGCAAGAACAGTCTTGACTACATATTACTGGAGAAATAAAAAGCAACAGAGAATGGAAAATTATTTATACATCTATGCACTAGCAGTGGTTTCAGTAATTTTACTGGCCAAAAAAGCAAAACCAGAAAGGAATCTGTAGCTGTAGACTTTTGACAAGTTTTTTAGAGAAGTCAGGTTTGCTGGCCAGACATTTATTATAGAGGAAACAGATATATACCCCAGCATGCAGTGGCAGAACATAGAAGATTATTACATCTAGCTGGTCTTAGACCAAGGGAGCAAATATAGGAGAAAATCTTTTGAGAGACTCAACTTTTTAGTCACATTTTGACATAGCAAAATTTGTGATCAGTTATTATGTACAAAAAACATCTCAAAGTGATTTTAGCAGCAAGTGATATATTTTTGCAAAGATCTTTTGAAATAGTTAACAATTTAGAGAAATTTTACAATTAAAATGCTGCACTGTAGCCATTAGGGACATAATTTCAGCCTTTTCTGTAGACAAGTATAAAAGTTTGTCAAAACATCAGTGCATGAGAAAGTACAGGAGGTGTTAATACTTCCTTGCTTTTAACTAGGTGAACACAGAGAGGTTTTTGGTTTGTTTCCTCTAACAGTGGATTCGTATTTCATAGGATCAACATGTTGAGCCAAACTTTCTAATAGTGTAAACCATGCCTGCACTAGTATTTTACAAGTAGGCTGCTTATTTCTTAGTGATTGTAGTGCATATGCAACACAGGTAGCCCAACAACACAAACCTGCAAAAGAAAGTATCATAGTGTTGTGTTTGTCTCTGGTAAACTTCATCAGTACATCTGTACAAAAGATATGAATGAAGAAACGAATTGTGAGTCACTTGGGCCCACTTTTAGAAACACTTTGATAAGCAGTGCTTTACCAGCAATGTGAAGAAAGCAAGTTACCACTACAGAAATACCAAATGAAAGCTGGCTACAACCTATGAAAATGTTCAAAAGTAGCAGATGTGTTTCTTAGAGCATATTTGCATTATGGAGAAGACTTGAGCATGGAAGTCAGATCATAGACAAGGTATGCATCAACAGCTGGGACTCATCGTGGTATATTCTATGTCACCATGACTGATCTGTGATCTTCAGTTCCTCTTGAAGTGTACTACTGTGACAGAGGGCAGACACTGGCCCTGTGACACTTCAGTCACAGCAAATACTAGAACATTGTAAAGACTGAGACACATCACATCTGAAAATATTGTCCCTTGACAATATTTTAAATAGTTGTTTTAGTAGAGCTTCATAGCAGAAAGAAGCAAATGAGCCACCCCAGTGGGCTGATCTTCCAGTTCACTTTCATAGAGACTTTGTACAGTGAGGACACACCTTTATTTTTCATATATGGCATTAAACCACTTTTGTACACTGAATAAAAACCATAAAGACGTAGCAGGTGAGGGGCTGTTACCTGGCTCAAGAGAGAAGTGAGTAAGTAGGCGTACCCCAATACACTATTCACTGCTGTTCTCTAAAACCTCCCCATGCTTTTTCTCTCCTTAACATTAAGAATGTCATAGATTTCACTTTGAACCTCTGTTATCCTACTCAAGTGAAACATATCATTTCAGTGCTATCTGTACCATGCTATCAGGAATTAGTAGGATGTGCATTAAGATTCCTTAAAACTGTATTCTGTGTTGGCCTACATCAAAGACTGTAGCATAAATAACCACTCTAGTTGCTTCATTCATTTGCTTAATAGTTTGGGATTTAATATTAAAGTAAGCCATCCCTAAATTTCTATTCTCCATTGCAGAGGTGACCCCAGATCATAGGTTTGCCCCAGTGTATACAGAAATTTCAATAAGCCTTCATTACTTTCCTTTGCTATCAACTTCACTCTACTGTCATGTCATTAAAATAATGCTTGCCTGCCAGGTTCACGATGCCATCTTCCACAAATGCTCAGCTTTATAATATCATCTCACATTGTATCTCTGAGTTTAACCTACCATAAGGCAGCAGTTTGGCAACACCATTATGTGACTGATATGCAAGAATGCAGAAGTTTCAGCAAGGTGAAGGGACAAAGTGCCTACAATAATGATATTAATGATTTCACTAATGTATTTATTAGTCGGTGTGTAGAACAGAAATGAGAATTGATTTATCTGTCATTATCACTTCCTCCATCAACCTGGTTCTACTGCAAAGCAAAATGTCAGATTTGCTAAAGAAACTAGTGCTATTGAGCAGGAATGATGTACAGCTCTCTCACTTTCTAGTATTTTGTGTTACAAATCAGCATGGTACTCAAGAACTTGACAATCCCAGGAGGAGAAGTGCAGGATAGCAAGGGTAAAGTTTCAAGATCATGTGTATAACATGGGAGACTAATAACCTCCTAAACAAGGTAGGTACTTTTGAAAAAGTTCACTCTAACCTCATATATTTTTTATGCCAAATCAGCCAGGATTGCTTTATGCAAACTTGTTCCCCACTTCTTTTCTTTTCCTGTAATTGGGAGTCAAATGCATTCGCCAAAATTCTGGAAGGATATATGTCATACTGTCTCTGATACCTGATGTTTCTGCTCTGATTTTCAGCTGATAACTATTCATGAACTTGCTGTTTACACTCTCCTTCTCTGGGGAATAAAGCTAGTAAGAACTAAAAAACACTCTAAAAAATTTATTCTAAAGTAATTAGTTAAAAATTATCTGTTGTCTCTTTAAAATATTTCTTAGTCTCGGAATGTTAATGGTGTCATACTGAACAGAGACATAAAGTGATTGTATTGTTATTAATAAGCTCAACTGAAGTGCCACTGCTCCCAACACAGTTTTGATATCAAGTAACCTGACTAATAAAATAAAAACTAATTTTAAAAATAATTTACCCCCTGGAGACCTTAAAATGGATTTTACTAATGAAAAAAATAACATGGATTTTTCTGATAGCAAAGCAAATGAGACTGTGGAAGCATGTATATGTTCACCAGGGCAAAACAAAATAGCAGTAAGCTGGTCTACCCAATTAGAAGTAATTTTGAACATTGTCCATCAGTGTTTATACACAAAGGTTTTCTACTGCAGCCTAAGCAAAACAAAACATAAATTGTTTATATAGCAAGATGGTCATTAACAATTGTACTCACCAGAACTGGTCTCTAATAACCAATGACATTGTCTATATCCATAAAAGAAAACAGCTCCATGTTTTATTCAGATGGTGGATAAGTAAGACTAATCATTCAGTGGACACTGTAGAAGCACCCGGGACAGATCCTCAACCTGAATTTTCCTGCAAAGAGTACTATTTAAGCCGTCGGTAGAAACATCCACCTGCACAGAGGTCTTTTTCAAATTATGACTTCATTTACTTTGCTCATATTTTAGTCAGTGTTTATATGTCACAAAAGGAATTTCAGGGAACTGAACCAGACACTCTATCAGAAATCCTTTAAAGGACAAAAGGGCAAGATCTACTGACCTCTAAGGATTAGCAGGTTATAGAGGCAGTTTCTCTATAAGAAGGAAAAAAAGCTGACACAGGTAACATAAAATACACACTGTCTATTGTATATGACATATGTCCACAAATGTATTTTTTCTAAATCTACAAAATCATAGTAAGTAGGATAAAATCCCAAATAGGAATCAAAGATTCAGGGTTTGGTTTTTAGAACTGCTTGCATATCTGAAGTATTTAAATCCTCATTAAAATATTAGCATCAAAATGGCTTCCACTGCAGGAGGGCTAAGCTCCTTTTTAAGACAGTTTTCACACTTGAGAACAAAGTAAAAAGTATCTTACAGAGACTAAATGTCCAACCTAGCAAGATACAGACTGGATGGGTAGTCTGTAAGATGGGTAGGAAATTGGTTAACAGGTTGCACTCAGCAGGTGGTGATCGATGGTTTTTACTCAGGCTGACAGGCTATTACAGCTGTGCTCCCCCAGGGATCGATACTGGGCCCCACAATGCTCAGCTTATTCTCTGGATGATGGGCTTGAAAGCAGCCTTACCAAGTTTGCTGATGTCACCAAACTGGGTGGTGAGGTGGACATGTCAGAAGGGAGAGCCAGCTTACAGAGAGACCTGGACAGGCTGGAAGAGTAGGCTATCAAGAACTGTATGACTTTTAACAAAGAGAAGTTCAAAGTCCTGTACCTGGGATGACATAACCAAAGAGCCTGGTATAGGCTAGGACTGTGAGGATGGGGACCAGCCTTGCTGAAAGGGACCTGGGGGTCCTGGTGGACAACAAGCTGAACATGCATCAGGAGTTTGCAGCTGCAGCAAGGAGGGCAAATCAGATCCTGGGCTGCATCCCCAGGGACATTAATAGTCCAGATAGATACATGATTATCCCACTCTTCTCAGCACTTGTCAGGCCACACCTGGAGTACTGTGTCCAGTTCTGGTTCCCACAATTCAAGAAAGTCACACATAGACTGGCAAAAGTCCAAAGGAATGCCACAAAGATCATCAAAGTGTTAGAGAAGCTGCATTTTGAGGAAAGTCTGAAGAAGCTAAGTTTTCTCCGTGGAAAAAAGAAGGCTCATGGGGGACCTAATCACAGTATTCCAGTACTCAAAGGGGAACTACAAAGGGGACAGAGGCTCTCCTTTCACAAGGATCTACATGGAGAAGACAAGGGGCAATGGGTACAAGGTACACCAGAAGAGGTTTCATCTCAATATAAGAAAAACATTTTTTACAGTGAGAAAAATCACTAGAACAACCTCCCCAGGGACATGGCAGAGTCCCTGTCACTTGAGGTTTTCCAGATGTAATTGCACAGGGTGATGGATAGTCTAATATATGTCCCCTTTCCTACAAAAGGTTCGACCAGTTCATCTTTCAAGGATCCTTCCAACCTGGGTAATTCTATGATTTTACGAACCTTTCATGAGCAGATTTGAAAATTTTTCTCCACATGATTTCCTGTCAGGTAGTCATTAAGTAAAATATGCAAATTTAAGGTGCATGAAAAAAGCAATGGTCCTACCTTCAGTGGCAAGAAATGGCTAAAAAGTTGTAGCTGCCAAAGTTTGTCAAGGATTTTTTTCTCCACACAGTTTTACACATCATTTGCACTAGGATACAGTGGAAGAGACACTTTCACATCATGAGATGCCTGTCTCAGTTGGGAAGCCATAACTGATAGCCCAGAGGTGACAAAGAACAGCTTTCTGAACAATCTCTCAGCTTTATCTGAGTATTTGGACGCTTCTCAGCAGGTTCAAAACAAACTTAAACAGGCTGCTCTAAAGGAGGGCTTTGTACTGAAGCAGACTGGTCACACCTTCACATGGCCAAGGGTAAGTTTTTTTATCTGCTCCCATCTTCACATTACTTGACAATGCAATTGTTCCTTTTCGTGACATCTCCAGATTAGAGATCTGGTCTATCTCTACTATGTCTACCTCACAGGAGTTAAGTGGTTAGCCCTGGAGCTGAATTTTCCTAGTCCAGTCCTTTTCTGTTATAATTTTTGGCATTAGCTTGTTTTCAAGCCTAAGCTAAATTCTCCTGGCTTTCACACTGCTGGTTTAGACACATGGAGGATGCTTGTGGCCACTGACTACCAGTTGCAAGATTGTGAGTGGTTCCTAAAGGGTTGAGTCTGCTGCCTAGGAAGGGATCTGCTTGTCTTTCAGCTACTGTGAGTAGAATTACTGGACATAAATCACTGTCTGATTTAGATCATATGGGAAAAATAAGTTGATAAAGGTGATCACCAGATGAGGAATTGAAAAAATTGTAATTATACGAGATAAGTAAAAGACTGAACCCATTGCGAACATCAACTTCTTCTTTGCACTCAAACATTTGCCTCTTTGGCTATCCTTTCATGTCAGATTGGAAAGCTTTGCTGGTATTACAATTTTGTTTATTATACTCCAGATTAGGTAAATAGCTTGTTGCTGTATTTTGGTATTTACCATGGGAAATGTGACCTTCAGAATTCTTGATTCCTCTACCAGAAACAGAAAAAGCATTTTGAATGATTTCTAGAGAGATTTAGAAAGGGCGAATCCAAACTTGAATTATGATCCTTGCAAAACAGTGCACAAGGTAAGTACACTGCACATCCATAGATCTTTCAGTCCTCTGGGATGGTGTTGTAACCAAGAAGTTTAGACATTAGATCTCCTGAGAGATCTCTTAGTTCAGACTACCTTCTTAAAGTCCTAAAGGTGTGTCATATACACATTCTATAAAAATGGGGGGTTTTTAGTTTGCATTCTTTCTCTTGCTACCCACTCCTCTTAATAAAAATGCTTAAAAAATATTTTGGTGGCTTTAAAAACAGCTATCCATTCTCTCTCTCTCCCCCACCTCCAAAGGACATGCCAGGATCCTGAAAAAGCAGAGCTTCTGCCAGCTGCTTAGCTGAGAAAGAGGTAGGTATTTCTGAATATCCATGGCAGTTTGTTCCCACCACTACCACCTCCTCCTCCTCCAGTGATAAACTATTAAAGACAAGGAATGTTCATGCATACTTCTTCCTCTCCCCTCAGACACACAGGATCTCTCATAATGCTGCAACTGCTCATGCCTGCTGTACTGGATTTATGCCTTAGTCTTTAATCTTGTTTTTAATTATCTGATGCCTGGCATTCTTTATCTATCTATCTACCTATCTATCTATCTATCTATCTACCTACCTACCTACCTACCTACCGACCTATAGACTGTCCCTGTCTGTTTCAGTTTAGGAGTTCATAAATGGCAGGATCATCAACTGCATAACTTTCATCTTTTTAGAAAAGAAGACATAAGGAGAGAGAGAAAGGAAAATAGAAAAGAAAGGGTAGCTCTGTAATATGTGCTTTCAAATACTTGATTAATTCCTTCCTAGGAATAAACTTGGTTCAGTGAGGTCTGCTGCTAGTAAATTACCTTCTGATCTATTTGTAATACTTGCTAGAAAATATTTTCTTCTTCTGTAAACATCAAGTCTGAATCCCAGACTCATGATACAAACTCAAAGAGCATCCCTCACTTCCATGTCTCATTTTTGAAAGCCATGAACTCCAAGTTTAAAATTAGGAGTACCAAGTTCTTTACCGAGATTTACACATGATGTTACAGAACTTGTCTATTAAGTGGCCTGCTCTCTCCTGGCTCTAATATGATGTGCCATCTCTTCCTATATGTCCTTAATTAATGGATTTTTGTTGTTACTCAAATTTTAACACACTGTTTGAATCAGAACCCCCAAAAAGCAAGTGTGTTCATTTTTTCCTCCACTAAATAAAATCTTTGAATTTTTTGCCTTCTCTTAAGCCCAAGGTCTCTGTGCTTTGCTATTGTTTTCAGTGCAACAAGGAAAAAAATAAACTTATTCTGAAAATGAGGTTAATAACACTGCAAAACTTCTCAACAGGCTTTGGATAATACTGAGATTATCTGAGTGACATTCAACTCAAATAATTAGTGAAACAGACAGGTTAGATTGCTGAAGGTATAAATGGTTAAGTAAAAGAAAAAAGACAAATGCTTAAGGGTCTGCACAGTCTTTCTCCGTAGGATTTTTTTCTTTCCATAATAACATTTTCCTGGGCATTTTTAAATATTACTTTATACACTGATACACTGAGGCATTCTTTTCTCATCAGTGACCTCACAGTTGACATGTGTGTGTCCTGATGATAGTAATCTGTTAAAACTCTTCATCACAACCACTAGTAAGTGAGCAGGAGCTGTTCACTTCTCACATGCATGTAGTTTCTATGTCTAACTTTCACTGATTATAAGTCTCTACTCATAGAACATCAGCTCTAAATGAGTGAGGAAGGAGACTGTATATCACCTGAGCATTTTCACATTATCCTGAGGAACTGCAAATGAAATGAAAGGGCTGTCCATAGTAAACCATATTCAGTATTGGAACTGTCCAACTGAACTAAGCATTGTTTTAAGAATACTTCTATACCTTTCAAAGGTAGTCTTCTACACTAGTTGAGCTGAAGATGGCTCTACATCAAACAATAAAAAAAAAAGCAAGGTTAGCAACACTGTACCCCAATGGAGACAGCTGTACAGGTCTAAATTCTGTTCATGAAAATAGTCCTGACTTTGTGCAGTTCAGGCCAATGGTCTGAATCTGGGTTACCAGATTCCAGGTGAGTATCAGACAAGGAAGCTATTGGTTACTGAGGGGCCCAATGTTCTTTTCTTTCTTTTTCCTTAGTTCTCTTTTTGTTTCCTTTTTGCTTGCCTGTCTTTTGTTTCTATCTCAGTCTTTTTTTCTTGCTTTCTCTTTTTCTCTTTCTCTCTTTCCTCCTCCTTCCTTCCTTTCTTCCTTCCTTCTTTCCTTCCTTCTTTCCTTCCACTCATTTAATCTTTCTGCCTTTTTCTTTCTTTCCTCTCTTTTTCTGTCTTTTACTTTCTTTCTCTCACTCTTTTTCTCTCATCAGTTATGTCATAAATTCCAGATAAACAGTAATTAAGGCCCTAAAGACCCTTCACAATGAAAGCTTCAGTCAAACAGTCAGTTTTAAGTGAAAAGGGCTTTCATCAATAACTTGCTTTTGATTGGTAAGTCATCTGTATGACTTGTCATAAATTAAACTAGACACACCCATCAATCTAAATATGTATGTATACATGCATAAACTTCATCCAAATGTATAGGCAAGCTATCCAGACTGGAAAAACATGCTTGACACTGATCAGGTTTGTTAATGAAGAAATGAGGTGCAGATATATGAGGAAGAGAAATTACCATGCTACAAATAGCACTTGGGAGGAACTGAAGTAATAGTCTGAAAATATTAAGAAGTGAGATGAGAAATATTTCATTGAAGTGTTTCAGAGAGCTCTGCTTATCTATAATATGTACTCAAGCAATAAAAAAAAGTCCAGTGACCTTAATCTCTACCTCATATCAGAATATGTATGTCTTAACAGAAAGTGTGTACCCTTTTCAGCAATGATGGTCAAGTATTCTACCAGTTTTTGTCAGAATAACCCTTGTGAAA
>VYZV01031717.1:256445-277912 GCA_013401275.1 Pandion haliaetus | reverse complement strand
TCATGTTTGCCATGATTTCCTGTATCTGCTGTATTGTAGCCTGTTGCTTAAGGAACAAGGTAAGCAAGTCTATGAGATTCTGCAGAACCCTCCTTCCAAGGGTCATGGATGGGGAACTTGATTTAATGAGATTTAGAGGGTGGGATGGGCACATACTCACTCAGCACGTGATGTGTTTTTTGACAAACAGACTGAGTTGTTAATTTACACTGGAATTCAGTCATTGGTGACAGCAGCTCAAATTTAATTTTTCTAAGACAGAATTGTTTATTGATTTAAAGGCTGGGAGTCAAAGGGAAGAGGAGAAATGCTGCATAGGTCAGCAAAATTACTTTGGTAAGCAATTCCCCTGATTGTTTTCTTCAAGAAGGGGAAACAAATCATCACACTGGAGCAATTCCAGCTCTGTTCTGGAGCAAAACCACTAAAACAAAGAACCAGTTCGCTCAGGAAAGAAAGGACACCATGGACATTAGTTATTCTTTTGGACAATTTGTGGTTTTCATTTTCAGTTTGTTTTATTCCAAGTTTTCTATGTGAGTGCCTGTCTATTCTGACTTTAATATTCCCACTGAAAACAGTCAGAGTAACCGCCCCACTTAAATAACAAAGGTAGGAGTGGCAGAGGTTAGTGACCACAAATTAAATTCATGGCATTTTCTCTCTGTTTGCAGAATCAGCAGTGTGAATCCAACTCCCATGAGTACAACAGTGAATACATGCCCATGGCAGCAGTGAATGCAGCTAAAAAACCAAGAATCTGAGGTTTTATTAAGCCTAGTTGTACCTCTGCTTGTATCTGTTGCAAGGCTTTCTCTGGGAGGGAAAGGGCTGCTTGCTATGTCTCCCATTGATTCTAGGTGGGTGGGTGGGATTGTTACAATAGCTTGTTAATGGAGTTCATGCTGCCATGTATCAAGAAGAGGAAATGAAAAGCAAAATCTCTGGAAACCTTTTGAATCCAAATGGTGGGCTGGTTCTCAGAAATACAACTGCTTCACATGCTTCACAACTGCAAAGTAATGATCTTATGCATGAGGAAGACGTGAAACTTTTCCATTCAGATCCTTCAGATGAGGCATGGTACCCAAAATCTCTCTGGGGAAGTAATTCGCCATATTTACTGAGTGTTACTGGCTAAGGGCAAATAATCTGTAGAGAACGAGGAACTTCCTAACTACTTAAACCCTTGCATAGTAGCCAGAAGCAATTTTGGATACAGAACAGAAACAGAATTTGGACTGATTCAAACGTAGTTGCATGTAACTAATTTTCCATTCCTATTCCAGGTACAAGTTGCTTGTGGCACGGAAATTCTGGCAGCAGAGCTTTCCAGCTACTTTAACAAGGACAATGGGAAATCAGCATTTCCTCACCTTTCCCAGCCTCCCTGAGCTCTTGCGATGGTCCTGTGCTCAGTCAAGAGACACCTACTCCTGACCTGTGTTTTGCCCTAGCCTTGTGTGTTAACTGGCACACTGCCTGATCCACTGACTTGTACATGAAGTGCTAACAATGTGTTAAAGATGTCAGCTTTTAGGTGAAGAAAATGTAGTGAGTTTGCTTGAGAGTAGATTCCTGTAGTACTGCTACAGAGGGAACTTTTACTTTCTACAGTCTCCTTTATGATAAGCTTTCCACTGGGGACAAAAAAAATAGAGACTACCTCCAATGCCAATCCTTGTGGCACAGCCATGAAGCACTGTCAATGTATTGCACATGCCCTTTTGTTAGGGCTAGTTTAGCCTAATGTTATCAATCAATCCTTAGTTTCACTGTCAAACTTCTTAGCACCACTAGGAGAGTGCGGTATGCTCACATGCACCAAGCTGTGGGACAGCAGGGGAACAAAACCTGAGAAAGCACAGCAGAGTCTTCACTGTGACACAATACCTCAGGTGTGCACATCTGTATTTTTCATATTTGTGCTATTAATGCATCTTTTACATTCACACCTTGGGGCTCCTCTTATTTAATTATATTCTGAATTTTTTTACTAACAGAGGAATATATTACTTTCAAGATTGCAATTATTCTTTAAATCAGTACAAACCTGCAGGATCAGTCCCTAAACCAGGAGGCACGATCTCTCCTATTCACATCTTACAGCACAAATACAACACAGTCCATAAGGCCAGTGTATTCACGGACTCTACATTGCAATTCTCTTCCTCTTGTGGTTTGACATGAAACCTTTATCACTTCCCCAGTCAGTACAGGGGTTCCTTGACCTGCCTCAAATTGCTCAGAGCCTTCAGCATGAATGAAATGATCAATCCTTCATGCTTCTTGTGAAATCCATCAAAACTCTGACCAAAAATGACCAACTGGGAATCCAGCCTGGATATGGTGCCAGACACCATTTGGCTGCTGGAAGCAAAGCAGTGCATTGATTCTGAGTCTCTCTAATTCATCAAAAAAACAAATATTGGTCAGAGGACACTATCGTGAAAGATACATAGCCTGCTTGTCTGGCAAACAGAAGGCTGGTTTCAAGTTTGATAGGGCAAACAGGGACTGTCAGGCATGAAGAGGACATAAGCTGGTACGTCGAGAACAGGGTTTTCCTCGACAAACACCTAAATACATAGAAGTATTGCAGAGAGAAGGTGCAAATTGTTAACTGTGACATTAAGCAAAGGAGAAAGGAGTAAAGCATCGAATTAAGTGGGGACTGCCAGTTTCACAGCCGGTACCCTGCTTAAATAACCAGCTCCTAGGCAGAGATGTAGAGGGGCACCCTGGTGTGTTGGGTAACATTACATTTGGTCCTGCTGTTCTGCCACATAAACTTTGCCAAATTACTTGACCTCCTCTCTTCTGTACATCCACAAATACACTGATTTCACCATTTAAAAAATACTGGTGAAATTATTGCCTTTGAAAATCATTGCCTTTGACAATTATTGCCTTTGAAAATTATTGGTGAAAATAACTAACCTCTACTGCCTATGAGAAATGCTGGATGCAAGATCATATGTAACAGTGGAGAGTCCTATCCCCTGGAACCTTTTGCCAGACTGAGAAGGAAATTCAAGGAACAAAGAGTTTCTGAAAGAAGGGAAAACTTGAGGTTTGCCTTGAGATGCTGCTGGATAAAGGACAAAAGATGAAAGTCTGGACTAGGTAGTTCAAAATACATACATTCTACTCTGGAGAGAGAAATGATTTATACTCCTTGTAACAAAGCTTTTGGAAGTCTCAGGTTCCATCACTGCTTTCTTTTTGGAAAAAGAGATTTTTATTCTCAATAAAACATTTTTTTATTATGCCACATGTGTCCATAAGAAAGTTCATGCATGCATGCATGCATGCCATGGAAAGAAATAAGCTCTATAAAATCCACAGTGCAATGGGGAGAGAGTATGGGGCAGTTTATCCCTGTATAGCATCTTAGTGGGAAATAGGAAAAGGACTAAGGAAAAAAAATCATTAAAAAAAGTGAAAACCAAAAATTTGGATCTGTTTCTATGCAGTGAGGTAATGACACCGATTGAATCTGTTTGTTTCCTTTTATTTTCATGATAGAGTTTTTGTTGTATTGTCCCATCTCTTCTTCCTTTCTTTTAATCCCTTATGCAGTATACAGATAATGTTCAGGATTATCTGGGGACATTTTTCAGTTTCTTTTTGCCATTCTTCAATACCTCCAAATTAAAAAGAGCTGGAAGAAGATAAAGGATAGCAAAATGAGAAAAAAAACCTACGAAAAAAGTAACATGAGCTGAGTCTATAGACTGTGTGACAAGAAAGGATTAAAATAAAAGAAAACAGAAAAGGAGTCAATAAGAATAAACAAAAAGCCTGATATTCTAATATGTCATCATTTGAAAAAGTAAAGACTCTTTTTGCAAACTCCCAGTTTTGGGAAAAGACCATTTTGACAGAGGAAAAAAAATCAAATAAGAATATTTCAGCCAACTCTTCTACAAAATCCACTTTCAAGACAAGCAGAAGCATGAGTAACTTCCAAATAACATCTAGGAAATCAGAGGTTTGAGGGTAAAAGAAACTACTAAGATACAATCTCAACCCATGTTTTCCCAGTTTGCCACATAATGGTTTAGGATTGTAACAGAAATTTTACAATTGTGTGACAGTCCATGAGGAGGGTTCTACAACCTGTCCCTCTCCATCTTTGTCTTCTATTGCTTTATGGGGAATATGACTGAAAGAGTATTTTGGCTAGGGCTTTTCCAGGAGCTGAATCCCTAACAACAGTGCTCGTGTAAACCCAGTTTCTGTCATACAACATGTAACATAAGATTCAGTATCAGTAAGATGCTTTCATCCTTTCTGGTTTATCACTGCTATAAGTTGCCCCACATGTATTTACACTCAGTAATGCCCTTTAGATCTTCCCAGTCTGTGCCAGTATGGAGTGTATGAAGTCAGTGAGTCAGTAAACCAATTAGGTATGTATGGCAAAGAACTACTTGTAATCTCCTTGAAGGTTAAGACCCGAAATAAAAATTTACAACTTGAGCAAACTTAATCTTGCTAAACAGATAGTATGATCTAATGTGAACAGGTGAAAAATGTTATGGATGACAACTACAGCTACTCCAAAATTTAAGGAAGGATAAATGACAAGAATATCATAGTTTGAACATCTGTATATCTTGAGATGGTTTGAAATCCAAACCTTGATATGTAATTTGCAAGCTTGTCTTCCCAGCCTGAATTATGAACCCAAATCTGAATGCTCTTGGAGTTTAATGATTAGATTCAAGATGGCAATTTCATACTTAATATATAGCACTGGGAATGAAATGACACTATGAAACACTGTAGGCCATTTCCCCTTAGTACAGGTATTTTGTTAGCTTCAAAGTTCAAGTAGTTCTATCATACTTCTTACAGACTTTTACAAAGTTTATTTAAGGCTGGGGAAAAGAGGCTCTCAATCTAGAGTAAAGCAAACGAATCAAAATGAGGATCTGTACTGAAGATATCGTACACCGTTATTCATCAAGTGTTTTACAATGTGGAGAGTCCCTTACACACGTGAATCTATAAGGTGACATGCAGAAGAACACAGCAATAATAAAAATGGAAAAAATACAGGTTATTTAAACTGTTTAGTTAAAAATAAATCCAATCGGTTAGTGGGGACTTCTGTCCATACAAGGTTTACTGGGGAGCTGGATCTAAGTCTTTGCCTTTGATTTGATTTTAACTGCAATGAGACACTCCATATACCCAAGTCCCTTGAGTTGTCCAGTCCATCATTGCTATAGCAATCTACCCACTGTCATAAAAAGAGATATGAAATTTTGAGATTTGTATTTATGTTCTATGATTATGCGTTCAATTCAGTGATGGGGGGTTGTTTGGAGGAGAGGGAGGAATAGGAAGGATTAAACAGCTTTTCTGGCAAAATGAACTGGACAGATATGAACTGGAGATATGAAGAAGAGGTCAGGGGGTGAACATCATCTAAATGAGTATGCCTGAGCTATTTAATTCCTCCTGGGAGTCATAGGATCTTGTATGGCTTGAGATCAATTTTTAAAAAGAGATAAATCAGCTCTGATTATCAACAAGAAGGATTTAGCTGCTGCACACATCAAGCATAATAATTTCTAAAAACTGCAAACATTAACAACTTTGAAATACTGCACATCTTCCACATATTAAATTCTGCATCAGTCCACCCAGTTTTTAGTACACTGTTGGCAAATCCAACACCAACAATCTTTCATTCTCTGTCCCAATGCATTGCAGGAGCAAGTTTCACTGCAGCTTATATAGTTTGTTGCCATCTCTCAGAATTGAGGCCAGGATTTAATGTCTGGATTGTGCAAACACTTGCAAGGGGGTATTCCCTTTCTCCCTGCCAAGAAGGAAGGCTCATTTGCTGCCCTAAGGTTCTTTGAAAAAATGCCTGGAACACTGAGAAAAATGAAAATTATGTTAGCACCAGCTGATGAGAGCAGCAAGGAGCATATTGCCTTCCAAAGGTGGCAGTTTAACTGAACATAATCTATGGAGTATGAGAACTCTGCATGGGCTTTTCAGGCTACTGAGGCCAAATTTTGGAGGAGGAAGCTCAAAACTGGGATTCTCAGACTTTTTGCTGGCTACTTTCTTCCACAAAATGTAAGGTACCTGTGTTTGTCTATTCAATCAAATCATTTTCCCTTTGTAAGAAAAAAAAAAAAAAGACAGGATTTGCTCATTAAGGCTCTTTTGGGCCTGAGTGAAACAGGACATTGTAGTAAGCACCTGGCTGGGTGCCAGTAGAAGTGCCTATGTTGATCCTCCTATTTATGGATCCTCCTGTTGATCAGGCTGGCATGGGGCTACAACAAAGCTGGGCAGGAGCATGACCCTAAGACAAAGGGACAAGAGAGTCTCATGAGGGTCAGAGCTGGAATTAGTGCTGCTGCTCTCATGAAACTGAGATATACCTAAGTAGCTCTTACTACCTATTACATCCTTGAAGGCCAGACCAATGCTTGTATTTCCATCCCTTTTGCTGGCTATGTCCCTGCTGTTCAGTCGCAACCACAGCCCCATGGAAAACCACCTGATCCCATGCCCCGGCTCCTCTTAAGGCCTGTGCTTCGGAGGCCCAGCCAGGACTTTCCCTCCTGCAGCATGAGAAGCACTGTGGGGCACCAGGCTGTCAGTAGCAGGACTTTACAGTTAGCTCACCTGGGCAGAAAGGGGAAGCTCAGGGGAGGTGCATAGCAGAAGCCCCTGCTTGGTTATCCGGTGGTCATGAAACAGAAATTAAAGATATTGCCATGGTCATGTTAGAGGGATGCGTGGGTTCCAGGAGTATAAGGAAGATAAAATAAACTAATTAAAGGATTTCAGATTTGGGGGGAGCTGCAATACCTCATGAGCATGACACAGTCCTCATTTACAATAAAGGATTGCAAACCTTGCCTGTGAGGACGGGTAATCTCCAGAAAAATACCTGGCATCCAGCAAGTTGTTTGACAAACCTTAGCCAGGCAGTAACTTCTAGGGACTACAATAGACTAAAATGAGCAACTCTTAAGGCATACTGCCAGAGCAAAAAGTAGCTTTGCTTCCAGAAAAACATGTTTTTTACTGAAGGGCTGACTGAAACATGCAGCCAGTGAATAAGGATCTCTTTCAAGCACAATATATCTATTCCACAAAACACTCGCTAGCCTGGGGCTTCATCCCTGTATAAAGGTCTGATGGAGACACTGCCCTCCTGAACACTAGCCGTTACCCACGGCTTTTCCTTCTGTGAAGGAGCTGATCAGCCCCTGGCAGGGGCACCTTCTGCAGTCCACCTGGCCAAGGAGCTGTATCAAGGGAGTGCAAGAGCTGCTGATGAGCACCTCTTCACCTGTAGTGGGAAGAGTTACCTTTTCTGCATTTCCTTCTTTCTTCTTCACAAAGCCAATGAGAAGAGGTATGAAGCATTTCCTCCCACAGCATCTGCCTCATCAGCTTCAAAAGCTAAAGGAAACTTCATCTCCATCAGGAATCTGACCCAGATGAAAGAAGCCCCGACTTTCCTGCTAAGTGTGTTGGTAATCTTTCTGTTTAAAGAGTAAAGAAAAAAGGTGTGCTCTTTACTGGAAAACATAGATATGCTAAAGAAAACGGCCACTCATGTTGAATAGTGGCTCATGATTCAAAATTTCCACTGAAAATTTGAGTAAAAGAAATATCCTCTTCGCTCAAGATGGTGAAAACATACATTTTATTTGGTGAGAAAAGAGGCTTCTGTATGTTTTAAGAAAACTCCTGTCACTAAGTGCAGTTAGTAATTCAAACACAAGTCTCCAAGTGACCCCAAATGCCTTCAGCACACAGACCACATATCTCCTTCTGTAATTACAACTAGCTGAAGTGTCTTTCAGAGACCTGAACAACGTTCCAGTAATAGTGACCCATTTCACTTTCCATGAAAAAACAGTGTTAGTGGACACCAATAAAAACAACAGCTGTGAAGAAAAATATGCAGAGAAACATTGCTACAGCTAAGCGAGTGGAATAAAACTAAGCTAACCAGAGCATCACACCATGTGACCATGGAATCACTTCTGTGTCATTTTTAAGCTACACTTTCTCTGCTTTCCGTGGTGCTGGCAAATGCAGACAAAGAATGTGAGTCTAGAGCAAGAGCAACAAGGATCATTTCTCAGGCATTTAAGTGCTACTGAGCAATCCACAAAGGATCTGCCTGGGTCTGCAGCACCTTGAGGTGTCCAGAGATCTTGCCCTAATAACCTATTAGCAGAAAAGTGCAATTCCTTTGCCTGCATACAGTAGCCCCCTGAAGCCACACTCCAGGGGCTGAATTCACAAATGTTTTCACAGAATGAATGGATTTGAGGTCAGAAAGGGATTTAAGTGGTTAGGACGTGCTTAGAACATGGCTCATTCTCCAGTAAGCTATTGGTGTTCTGTGTGATCTGAGATTTACCAAAGAGTTGAGAAACTGAAACACTCAGCCTTCTCCAACCCAATATATAGCTGTTTGGCTTGGGCAGTGGATGCCACAGCTGACTGAAGTACTGTGGTGTCATATCCCAAGGGCCTGCGGGCAGCACTTCACCAGGGGATTCACTGCAGCAGGTCACAGAGCTGGAGAAGGGATGGAGGATGTCCCTGCAGCCTAATGGTTGCACCTTCACAGTACCGTCCCAATGACTGCTAATGAATTTCACATGAAAAACTCAGGGATAAAGTACTAAAATAGATTTTGAATCAGAAGTATGGCTTGTCCCTCCTCAGGTGACTGTTAGTGACTAGCGGACTACAGATTTCTCTCTCCCACACTCTCCCTCTCCCTCAGTGAATCTTCAGCATCTTACAAGTTGTTAAGACCACCCTTCCCGGGAGGGACTGCTTGATAGCCAGGAGGATGCTCAGTAAAATACTCCACACTGGGTAAGCCGCATGCTACTGACACAATTAAAAATCACCTTAATCATGCATTTTGCAGCTGGATGCTGGCTAGTCTCTGTGCCATATCTGCCAAGGGCAAGGGAACACCTATGAGAATTTATAATTTTGGGAGGTTTTCTTGCAACCATTTTATACAACATTGGTATCACACATTGCCAGTGTTTCCTGTGTCACAGACTAATACTGCTGTAAGGAAACTATCAAGCAAGTTTAGAGCTACCCCCAGTTACTGCCCCTCAAACATACAGGCAAAATTCAAGCTGGCAGTGAGGTTTTAGTGCAGTTAGGGAAACAGGAGACAGTGGAGTTAGGGGGGTCTGGCTAGCAGAAGGAGCATTGAGGTTTCAGGCAGGTATAGGAGTAAGAATGGGAGTCTTACTCTCTCCCCCTTTTCCCCCTTCTACTACCTCACTCCTTTGGGTTACAGAATTCCCAGCTGGGACCCTATGATACAGCTCCCTAATTTCTTCCCCTGCAGGGGCCTCTGCTCGTGGTGTGTCTTCTGCAGCTCTGGAGAGGAAAAGGAGAAAGGGCTCTGCATGTAGCTCTGCTCATACAGGAAGCAGGGTGGAAGAGAAGAGACCTGCTATGCAAGCCAGATGAGGGCTATCATTTGCCTGCACTTTAGGGAAGATTTGCTCAATGCCTGTCAACCCAACTGGGTCCCTTGGAGGGGGGAAGGGAAAAGAAAATGATAAGAGGCTAAACAGATGAAGAGAGGTCAAACTTGTTCCTTTGGAGAACTTGCATTCAAGTAATGCTTTGCAAAGTCACTTTATTTCACAGTGTAAACCATATGGACAAACTTTAATGAAACTCCAAACTATACAAAAGTCAAATGATCTGGACTTTCTTAACCAAGGTTGAGATTCAGGTCATATTTGCTTAAAATACAGTTTATCCGTGAATACGTTTGCCAGATCTGGCTAGTTTTGATTTGACATCAAAATAATGCAAATTTCACAGTCCTTTCATGATGTGCTTGCACACATGTATTCAAACATTTGATGAAGCTCTGTGGTTTTCATTAAGTTTGCATAAAGCTTTGAGCCAAATTCAATCCCTTTATTTGCAGAGGCAACTTATGTTTAATGAACTCAAATAAAATGCAGAGTTGAGCTGTTTTTCTCTGGTTCCTAGGTGGTCACTGCTAATGACTCTGTAGGCCAGTTCCAGCACTGCTACAGTAAAACTCTCACTGAAGTCTCTTTCCTACTGTCCTCAGTGGTCCCTGGGAGCTTCCCTTCCAGGCAGCTCTCTGGGGTCCTGTGTAAGGGCTGGACAATCAGGACTAGCTTTCTTCACAAACCTTCTCTGGCTCTTCAAGTTTTCTAAGGGCCACAGATTTCTCAGGCTACCAGCAAGACTTCAGCACAGTAAATAGCCTGAGATTAAACTGACTGTTGTGAACTTTGAAGAATTCCCAGCAGGTTGAAAGTGGCAGAAAACAGTCTCTGACACCAGCCCCTTTCCCAACACAGACTTCTAACACATCTTTTCCTCTGCTACATCAAAAAAGGGCTGAAAAACAATGCAAAGAGCATGAAAAGCAGCTGGTCTCTGATTCTGTACACATGGATCTGGGCCTACAGTACAGTTCCGCTGACACCTCCACCTGTTGATAACTCTAGGAGAGTCCACTGAACATATACAGAGCAATGCTTAGGATCTTTACGCAGCACGATACAGGTCACAGATAATGATGCTCATAAATAACAGTAAATAAAAATAACAGCAATGTGAGTTCACATGGGGAGATTCAAGCCCTTGTTTGGAAGTTCAGCTGGTTAGGCCAGCCAAAAAAGCATTTCTCAGTGTGCCACAGCTCTGCAGGCCTACCAGCAACAAGAAATAAATGAAATATTCTCATAATGAAACTACACATATACAACCCCAAACACACCGAGTAAGCAGATCTGCTAGAAGACAGTACTCTCTACCTGCTTGTATTCAAAGGAAGCATACACTGCTACTAGCAGCCTGCCTTCTGAACAAACCCAGACAGCTTCTCATGGCAGCCTGGGATCAAAATCAGCAACTTCAGCAAGACACATCTTTGGGGAAGCAACAAGGTCAGAATCTTTTCTCAAGATTAGCTGTTTTTTGAGAATATTAATTTCAATATTATCAAGATAAAATTAGTAATATTGAAATGAATTATTAACCACACAGCTTCCAGGAACTGAAACACTACAAACTTAATCTCTTTTTGAAAGTTGTATTTTATCTAAGCACATTGAGACTTTGATGATCAAATAACTTAATCTATCAAATATGCAGAATATTTCTGCTCTGAGGAGCATAGAATTGATGCACACTTTCTTACAAGCCTGTCATGTTGCCAAATAAATACATATATATCCTCACCTTTTTTCCTAAAGAACAATTGAAGGAGCTAAATGATATTTCTCACAAATTATTTTGATGTCTCTACTGTTCTGTTTCATTCTTCCCCTCCTGCTCCTTCATATTTGTCTTCTGCCTTTAATTTGGAGGTTCCTCAGTTGAGTAAGCTTTATGCCGTGTAGATACAGCAAGGCCCTGACCCCTGCTTTCAGGCCTTCTGGTACACACAGTGTAAATCAAATAAAATCATAAAAGCCTTCCCCATCTCTACACATCTTCTGAACTCCGCCTGCTCCCAGCTCACCCAGCTATAAATGGGCAATGCTCACTTGGCTGGTAGGCAGCTGCCATGGAGGTGACACCGCAGCTGCTGCCTCTGTGTGTACTGTGAAGCCACAGTGAATGCGCCCTCATTACGCATGAGCTTATAGGGCACCAACATCCAGCTTTGATCTTGACCTTCACCTTTTGACTACAAACAACTGTGTGTCAAAACCTGTTTACCACAAAGTATGAACTGTGATGGGTGTATCAAGGGCAACTGGAGTCCACTTACTTCAGGCACAGACAATATGAGTACTGTGCGGAACTAAAAAATTGCTTCCTTGTCACAATCAGCAAAGAGCCTGTGAGCTTCCCCTGGGAACTCAAAAGATCCCAAATAGCCCACAGCAAATTCCTCTCTCCAGTTTCAAAGCTCAGTGCTCTCCCCTCGGATACTGGTAACCCAGAGTACCACTGCTGATGGGAAGGAATTCCTTAACAAGAATTCAGGCTACAAGATTAAGGACTTCAGTGACTCCTGTGGACATCTGAACCTGGAGCAAACTGGAGGCAAAGCAGGAATCAAGCTCCTGAATCTGGCTAATGCAGCACAGCTAGTGAAGGAACAAGGTCTGCCTAGAACTGCCATGCTCCACGGGCTCGCCACTCCTTTCCTCTTCCAGCTCAGGGACACCCCTAATCTTAGTGCCAGGCTGAGCTGAAAGCTGAACAAGGTAACTTTGTTCCCTGCCTCCTGAGATGTATCTGATCATTGTAGCAGTGGAGGCACAGCTGTCATGGCAAGGTCCCTTTCATAAGAAATTACTCCTAAAACAAGCAGCCCTATGGCACAGACCATTCCCCCTGCAATGACAGGGGGATTCAGAACATCCTAATATATTCTGGGGCCCCAGATACGTTTGGGTCTCCCATAATTATATGCGGGCTTGTATGTAATGGGTTAATCTGCCTTAGCTATTTCCTTGCATCCTGCAGTATGGGTTTTCCACCTGTGGGTCCCCTCCATGGATGCAGTCAGTGGAAGTGGGGAGTCTCTCAGGGCAGGGGTGCCCTCCTGGAAGAAGGGCAGTGCAGGTGCCTCCATTCAGGACCAACTACCCCTGTGGAAACAATCTGAGCAGTGGGAAGATGGGGTGAGACATTACTGACTCTATGCCCTGTAATATTCTCATCCATAAAAAAAGAAGGTGTCTAGTGGACTTAGGATAACACAGTCAATAACCTGTGTTTTGCAACTATCTCTGCGTCTCTTATGCCTACTGGAGATGTGATGGTGTGCAATTATAAGAATGATCAAAAATGAAGAATTGGGATAATCTGGTAAAAGAAGTCAATGCACAGTAACATCAAATAATTCCAAACCATGTGCAGGTCAATATTGAGATGGTTTCTCCCAATGAAATAAAGATCCTGTTTGTTTGTTTTTTAATGTGTGGTACTGGTCCTCCCATGTAGTCCAAGAATGTTTTCATCCTGGTATATGTGGATCTTTAGTACGTTACTCAGATGTGAAAGATTTCCTCAGCGAGCAAAGCTAGTGAATAAGACCAGATATTATGCAGCCATAGCCATGATTGCTGGTATCTCCTTGTCTCTGTCTGGGTGAGAAGGATGCAGACAGCACAGAGTGGCCTTTGCGATGTCCTAGTTGTAGACGGTATTGTTGTTCTAAAAACTGCTTAGACGCATATGCGGTTTTGGCTTCTGAGAATTGGGTTGAATGATGGTTGAAATCTTCAGTATAGATGCCACTCATGTGTGTACCAGAGTTACAGATGATGAGGAAATCATTATAATCAGTGTCTTATATTATATATAGATAAATACTATATATATACTATATAATTATTATTGTATATATACACATATGCACACATAAATTATTATAATCAGTCTGTTCTGGATGACATATAAACAATAATTTCTGGCTTATGCTCCAAATGAAAGACCTGGAAAAGTCAGAAAACTGTATTATTTACAATTCCGAGTATATAAGGAGACAGGGAGACACATACTCTATTATTTTTTTGCAGCAATTCCAGAACAGGAAGAATATTACTAATTTGAGAACGAACAACGTCTACCAGTCTTTGGTAAAAGATTTACAGGCACAAAGTTGGTGGGCTATGTTTTCATAGTGTCCCATTCTAACAATTACCAGGGTTACCAAAGTTATTTCAGTGTCATGAGGGGAAAGACAATGTAGACTTGAGCAGTCTACACTGGGGAGGGTGATCTGGTGTGCATAAAAGTAAAGCCTCTGGGCCTTTGATTCATAGATCAAATTCTTTCCCTGTGAAAAGTGGCAAACCCCCATAGGACATGGGATTTGAAGGCTCTAAAGCATATTGCCACCGTTTTTTAGCCATTAGGAAAAAAATTAATTACATTGGTCCTTTACTGAGGGAGGAACACTATGTATTGACATTGACCAGGTATTGACAGCACAATGCCTGGGAAGAAGCAGTGTTTCTAGAATGGTGTCAGCACAACAGGGTTAAAACTTGTGAGCTGCAGAACACGGTTCTTAATTGCTGCCAGCAGGATGTTTGTATTTTGAGGTGGGCCTGATTCATCAACAGGAAAGAAATCACATCAGTGTTGAAGAAATCCTTTGTTACAACAGAGGAGAAAAAGTTCAGGATAGGGAAACAGTATTCAGAGCCTTACCAGTACATAGCCTTGGTCTCTGCATGGCTAGGTACAGATTTATATTTTTAAAGACCTGAAATATAGCACTTTCCCCCAGGCAGCTATCACAGATGGACAAACATATTCAACCCCATCAATACAGCAGCTGTTGTATATCACACACGAAAGAGAACACTGAGAATTGTCGTGCATTGAAGGACAGAGTTAAAGGAGGGCTTTTGCTTTTAGATGGTGATGCAGTTGCTATTGGAAAACTCATGGTTTTGAATTTAACAGATTTTTTTCTCCCACATTTTGTCATCTGCTACTGCAAAACAGAGTGATACTTGCTAATGAGACCAACATACAATTTTCTTCTTACCAGAACAAGGCACAGATTATTTCTATGTATCTATCTCTGCATCTCTAAAGCACACTGTCTGGACCATTTGTGAATGCTAGAATTTGACAGAGAGCCTGTCGCTTTTTAAAAGAAAGGTCAACTACTGTGGCCTCTGGCCTCTAGGGTTGTTCTTTCTCAGGGACACAATCAAGGCACATGCTTTTATTACAAGCCCAAACCCAACAAAGAAATCCATTGCTATGATTTTACCAACCTATGTCCTCCTTCCTGGATATCTTAGAATCAATCATAATAATTTTGACACTCTCTCAAATTAATCTGGAGTTGCCAAAGTTAAGACATGTCTTCGGAGAAGGCTTTTCTCCCCCATGTCATTTGTCAGAGTATGTAACTAACTTATATTCCCTCTCTAGCTCATATACAAAAGAAGGCATCAGAAAACAGTGAGGAAATGGCCTTCCTGGGGAATCACACCAAAGGTTACAGGATAGCTAAAAATCTACAAGATTTGTCATTTTGAAGAGAAATGTAACTTCTTCTTTCTCATTATGGAAAAAACTTCATCTAAGGCAGAAGCAAAAGACCTCAGGATTTCCCAGAGTATACAGCCCTTGGAAAAGGAAGGGAGTATGTTAATCAGTTCAACCAGAGAGGAGGAATACATTAATTTAAGTACAGGAAACTGGTGAAGTCCACTGAAAAACAAACAGCCAAACTGTTTAAAGTTTTTCTGTGCAGTAAGTTTGGCCAATAAAATCCTCCCCAAATTCAGCACTGTGAAAGATGCTATTAAATTCTTTTAATGTCAGTTTTCCCCAGAATACATAGTTTCCTCATGTGACTACATAACATTGAAAGCAGGTGAAGAGGTGTCTCTTCAAAACATGCTAGCAACATGCCAAAGACAAACACTGCTGCATACATTACTTATACAAATGTATTTCATAGCCTGGTTTATTGCTGCTTATGCTAATTTAGAATGATGCAACTTGTCAGACTAGTTGCAAAATTCCTACCTTAATCGTGACACAGATTTCATGATATCTGAGGTGTGAAAGAAAACAAAATCTTTCCCTGAGTGATAACTCAGGAGAACTCACAGATGAGCTCCTGACAGACCAATTCTTTAGAGTTTTTTGTTGACAAGATGGAAGAAGCATGGGCACAAGTTGTTGAGGAAAGGCAAGTGTCATGGGGATTGCTCTACATTGTGCTACTCAGGAAAATCCCTTGATTTGGGCAGTTCAAAGGAGTTTGTTCTGGAGTACAGCTTGGTCCTCAGGAGAAGAATCCTAAACAGAAAGAGGTAACTGCTGCTTTTTGTGAGAAACCCAAGTCTGAGGGAAACTAAAATGAGGAATACAAGCCTTAAGCAGACGAAGAAAATAGTTTGACAAGAGGGTTATCACCAAAAGGGTTAAATCTATCCCCTCCACTGACTGAAAATAGAAGTATCCTTTTCCTATCATTCTCACAGCACCCAGGAGTCATGGTAAAAGTTACTTCATAAAAAAGGGGGTGGATAATGCTAAACATTACTTGAGAATACTTCGTGATGTTACAATAGTTGGCAACCTTTGTCTGAAGAATTGCTTTGCAAATATTGTCTCATTAATTTTGTGGGAGGCTTGGCTATTGCTGTTAATGATGATCGATTGTTTCCCAGCCACAAAATAAGCACAATTATTGCAGATGATTTGAGGGACTCTGCTTGTGAAAGTGGTGAAAATGAAGGTGCTTCTGCAAATACATACATCACAGGAATCTGACTGCAATGTACTTAGCCCAAAATATCTTCACTTGAGTGAAAAACTGACCTTCTACAAACCTAAAGAAAAAGTGCAGTTCTTTATGAAACAACCCAGGATCAATAGCAGACTGCAACCTTTGGTGAGGCAAATGAAACAAGGCCTGTCAAATTTCTTTTCAGAGACTGTTCAGGGTGCAACAAAGAATGGGTTATATGGTGGTGGAGTTACATCATTCTGTTCCCAAGACTCTTAGTTTCAGAGCAGGGCTTTCTTCTGCAGGTTGGCACGTGCTTAGCTTTGGGAAAAAAATCACCTGGATATGAATCAAGATGGGCTGGTAGCAACCTCTTCTTCAAGCTGAGCCTGCCACAGGAGTAGAAGTCATGAGGGTGAAGAGAAATATCTTAGCATTTCTTGTCCAGTTCTGCACCTGGTGGAGAATAACTCTATTCTACTCCTCCTTGGAAAATACAGTGGCCACAGTCTTAGAAAAGCCCTCAGTGCTTTAAAATTACTTTGACAAGTCACCAACTGGCATTCTGAAAAAGATGTGCAAGCACATAAAAACTGTGGGTAACAAAAGGCTTTAAAAAAAAACGGGGAGAAAGAGAAACAGCTGAGACATGTATGGGGCTAATCACCCCAATGCTAAAATTTTTCAATCCCTCTGATTACTGTCTTTTGACTAAGCAATAGTTAGGTTGAAATGCTATACCACACCTGGTACCCAGCCATCAGCTGTAACAATTAAGGCCTTCTCAAAGCAGAAAATACCAGAATCACATTGAAAACTCCCTGGTGACTGAAATAAGAGCTACTCCCTAAAAACAGGTGGTTTATATGAACATGGTAAAGCCAAGTCTTACTCCTCCATGCTTCAGAAATGCCTGGCACAGCCTAAACCAAATTATGTGGATTAAAGAAACTTGACANACATTTTGGCGCGCGGGTCCGACATTTTGGGGTGGCGAAATCTTCCAGCAACTTCTTAAAGGGGCCGCCTCTGTAGCCCCCCTCCCCTGCCACCAAGGGAAAACCGCGCCACACAAACCCATAACAATATGAACATGGTAAAGCCAAGTCTTACTCCTCCATGCTTCAGAAATGCCTGGCACAGCCTAAACCAAATTATGTGGATTAAAGAAACTTAACATTGTCTCTTTCAGAGCAGGAAGAGTATGAGCCTGCCAAGTATCTGCTAACTTCAAAGACTGCTGCCCTTGGTGTTCTTGGAAGTGCTGGATAGACTCAGCAAGATATTATACCACAGGCTGAAGTGCTGTTTAATAAGATTTGTCAATGTGAACATACTCTTGGAGTGGAAGGCTCTGGGATGAGCAAGTCACCAGAAATCCGGTTGCAGGGAAACACGTCTGTCTTCTTCATATTGAAGTATCTTCATAAAACGCAAGTGAGCTGAGCAGTATCCATATTCCTGGGTGTCGTGGTTTCAGGTCAGCTCAGTCGGTAACAAAGCACCACGAAGCCGCTCACTCACCCCCTACCCCCTCGCCTGGCCATGTTGGGATGAGGAGAAAATCCAAAGGCAGGCTCGTGGGTCGAGACAAGGACTGGGAGGGATCACTCCCCACTTATGGTCACGGGCAAAAGACAGGCTCAACTTGGGGAAGAAACAAAATCAATTTAATTTACTACAAAACAAAACAGAAAACAAAACACAAGGGTATTAGGAAGGGAAACCAAACATCAGAACAACCTCCCCCCACCCCTCCCGCCTTCCCGGCTCAGTTCACTACCGATGCTGTCTACCTCCTCCCCCCGGCGGCGCAGGGGAATCGGGGATGGGGGTTGAGTCAGCTCGCCACACATCGTCGTTGCCGCTTCTTTCCTCAGGGGGAAGATTCCTCTCTCGTTCCCTGCTCCAACGTGGTTCCTTTCCGCGGGCTGCAGTTCCTCACAAACTTCCCTGGCGCGGGTCCTTTCCGCGGGCTTCAGTTCTTCCCGAACTTCCCTGGCGCGGGTCCTTTCCGCGGGCTGCTCTCCAGTCACACACTGCTTCAGCGCGGTTTTTACCATGGGGTTACAGCCACCTTCGGGAGCCTCCGCTCCACCGTTCACCCCCCTGGGCTGCAGGGCCATCAGCCTCCTCAGGCTCCTCCTCCTCCCCCTCCACTTCCATGATTCCAGTGTCGGCAGCGATGTTCCTCTCAGGTTTCCCCCCCCCACTACCGGTTCCCCTTCTTAAATATGTTTCCCAGAGGCGCTACCACCGTCACTCCCCGCCTAGAGGCGGGTCCGACATTTTGGCGCGCGGGTCCGACATTTTGGGGTGGCGAATTCTTCCAGCAACTTCTTAAAGGGGCCGCCTCTGTAGCCCCCCTCCCCTGCCACCAAGGGAAAACCGCGCCACACAAACCCATAACACTGGGTAGACAACTTCTCCTATGGTTTGTACCTATAACATTCTCAAAAACTCCCCACCTGGACCTCTTAACAGCGGTGGTCACTCTGCATCCTTGCAAAGTAAATTTCTGTCCTCAGATTCCCTGCTTTAATCAGTGAATACTGGTTGGAACATCCCTGGTTCATATTTCAAACCTATGTAATCAATGGCATTCTCAGCAGTAAAAAGTTGGTGATAAGCAACACAGGAGCGACCTTTACATAGAGGCTTTTTCTCTGCTAATCTGGGTAAGAGTTGAAACAGTTCTAACTCAGACTTTGACACACACTTCAAAACCACAGTGAATGAGCGCCACATTTAACATAAGTCTCTATTACCTATGGGAAAGTTTCTCTTCTGTTTTCTCAGCTACTTCCTCCTCACAAATGGTGGGCCCCATATGTGTTGACCTTGCTTCTAAAGGGTTTAGGAGGACATGTGTAATAGGAACTAAATTCTTTTTCTTTTAGGGTTCCTTTTCTTACTACACGTCAGACAGCTCTGACTGTTCCCTGAGAGAACAGAATCCACCTTATTCAAAGCGTCCTACCATTACACAAGGCTTGGCAATCTCCAGACTCTTTCTCAAAATGGGTAGTCCTTTTTGAGACAGGCTGTCAGATATATGCCCTACAAACATCGCATTCATCATGGCAAATCAGGAACCCACTGAAGGACATATTGTGCGATATTTCTGGCATATAGAAGGATCTTCATTAACTTTGACCACAACCAATAACTATTCTTATTCAAAATCCAAAGGCTTTCTGATGATGTAGGATTTAGCTTGATCATTACCTTACAAGAAGGAATGTTACGATGGCTTTATTTGCCCTTATTTCTCCGGTAATCGTGTCAACATAACTCACAGGAAGATAATGCAAATTGTCCTACACAAGGAATAAACACTTTGTTCTTTCCTTGAAGGGGTATGCAGCATAACCCATGTATAGAAAGTCCCCCCCACACCATTTCTCTACAATGTCCATGTACACATACCAGATAGAAGTTTTGTAAATCTCTGTGGTGAAGAGGAATTCATGAGCAGCCCCTCAGCAGAAATACTTAAGATAAGGGCTAGTTTGCCATCCCTGGAAAACATTTAAGCACTGTTAGAGATTTTCTTTTCAGCCATCTGTTCACTGCTTAGCGGTATCTCAGGCAACTTAGCCTACCTGTCTTCCGTTTGGTCATGTGGAACAGTAATTCCTGGAGGGATGAATAAAAGCAGTGCAGCATAAATTATGCCCATTTTTTACCTCCCTCAGGAGATTTGAAAACCAGTTCCTTCAGAGATGTTGTTCCAGCTGTAGGGATGGTGTATTTCCACTAAATTCTCTTCCCAAGAATGTGAGAGATTCAAGGATTTAACTGATGGGATTGTAAAACCCAAGCTCATGATTTATGGGCAAACTCCAGCACAGGCTTTCCTGCACAGAGTGGAGTAAAAGCTCTCATTGCTTATATTGTATTGTATCCTGAAAACATCTCTGTCCAAACATCACACACTTCTGAGACTTCCATCCAACTGTTGAATTTAGCATGCCACCCCAGCTACTTCACTTGCCAGTTACTCACTTGCAAACTTCACTTGCTATTTACTATTGCAACAACACATCGGTAAGGTAAAGTAACCTGTCTCATGATGGTCTAACCCGGCTCACATTCCCTCTTCTCTATTTCCTTTACTTCTTTTACAGCTGTAGCAATTTCGAACATGTAAACCCTGTCCATGTTTGTAGTTGACTTTTTATAATCCTTGTAGGTAAAAAGAGCCAATGCTCTTCCCCAGTAATCTTTTATTTGGCACCTTGTTCTCTGCACTCCAGTAACTCCACCTGGTTTGAAAATGTCACTGGCCTACATCTGTTAATAACCTTTTTCAAGGTTCTTTTGATTTCTAACACACTCACATAGCCTCCTTTGGTAAAAAGAAGGCCTTTCCCTTCTTATTTTCTTTCCCCTTTTCCCTTCCTTTTTTCCCTTTCCTTAGAGAAGGACTTCAGAAGGTTTAAGACCTGGTAGCTCTATGGCAGTGGCAGAAAATGGAGCCCAGAGCAGAGGCAAAGGATCTCTAGCCCTGGTGCCAGGTGTTACCGGCAATGATTACAGGCTGGTTTCAGTGCTGCTATCTGAAGGAATTCAGCCGTTTGCTTAAGGGCAGTCTGCACCTAGATTGTACTCCTACTCACAGCTATAGGAGATTTAGTTCAACTAAACCTGTGTCTTCCCATTGCTTCTTGCTACTTTCAATGGTAATCAGTTTCTCCTCTCATATATGCACTTGTGGTTTAGGTCACTGAGGGAAAACTACGATATGCTGTTTAGGAGATGTAAACCTCAGCTCCAACGTGATCAAAGAAAGAGTCAGCCGAGTTGGTGGCCAGACTCCCACGCCACCCCAGAGTCCAGCTCCCAGAAGCACCACAACTTGACTTCACTAGAGTCCAGCCCACAGCAAACCGCACTCAGCTGCAGATGTGCTCTTGCCTATGGAGCAGGATTGTACCTTGTACTTAATATGACACACCAGGGAGGAAGACGAGGAAAAGGCTGAGGTACTTCATGCCTTCTTTGCCTCAGTCTTTAATAGTGAGACCAGTTATCCTCAGGGTCCTCTGCCCTCTGAGCTGGAAGGCAAGGACAGAGAGCAGAATATACCCCCCATAATCCAGGAGGAAATAGTGACCTGCTACGCCGTCTGGACACTCGCAAGTCTATGGGACCGGATGGGATCCATCCAAGAGTACTGAGGGAGCTGGAGGAGGAGCTTGCCAAGCCA
>VYZV01031717.1:144577-255809 GCA_013401275.1 Pandion haliaetus | reverse complement strand
TCCCCCTGTACTTGGCACTGGTGAGGCCGCACCTTGAGTACTGTGTTCAGTTTTGGGCCCCTCACTACAGGAAAGACATTGAGGCACTGGACCGTGTCCAGAGAAGAGCAATGAAGCTGGTGAAGGGTCTAGAGCACAAGTCTTGTGAGGAGCAGCTGAGGGAAGTGGGGTTGTTTAGTCCGAAGAAATGGAGGCTGAGGGGAGACCTTCTCGCTCTCTACAACTACCTGAAAGGAGGTTGTAGCGAGGTGGCTGCTGGTCTCTTCTATCAAGTAACTAGTGATAGGGCAAGAGGAAATGGCCTCAAGTTGCGGCAGGGGAGGTTTAGGTTGGATTATTAGGAAAAATGTCTTGACTGAAAGGGTTGTCAGGCTTTGCAACAGGCTGCCCAGGGAAGTGGTGGAGTCACCATCCCTAGAGGTATTCAAAAAGTGTGTAGACAAGGCACTACAGGACATGGTTTAGTGGGCATGGTTGATGGTTGCGCTTGATGATCTTAAAGGTCTTTTCCAACCTAAATGATTCTGTGATTCTAAAATGGTGTAAGACACAGCCCACCCCATTCCCCCAGGTACTAGAAAGCTGTTTTGCTCATTGACAGAGCAGGCAGCTTCTGCCTTCAGGTGAGTGTGAGGTTTAGGAGTAGGATCTGGATCTTGCCTTCAGCCCAGAAAACTGAAACAGGGGAAAAGCTGCTGTAGTGGATGCACTGCCTTGGATTTATATGGCTCTATATATTTATGTAAGGCTTTATATGAAGTAAGACCTGGAGAAATCTTGGTCTAGGCTCTCTTCTCAGGAAGGCTCACAATTTGGTTTTATCAGGTGACAGTCTCAATCTAGTTTTAGAGTGGGGGAGGGAGGAACATGCTTGGATCACTAATAACCAAAGTTGAAATAGGCTTTACTGGCACACACATTGCCAGATTCAGTGCAGGTGACTCAAGAAACACACAAACTGAGTCACTATTTCAGTGACATCAATAATCCCTCCAGCGAATAGCCGAAACTTGTCAAGAGTTGTATGATAGAGCTTCTTCTGTTTTAACTCATTCTGTCCCTGTCATGGGACAACTAATGGAAGTTGGTTTTTAGCTGTGGCAACCTGTCATGTTTTCTAACTGGGAGAAGTGAAGAATGGTGCAGTGACCACAGCCAGGGGCTAGGTGACCCTTCCATGCTGGGGACAGGAAAACTGACAGCAGGCAAGTGCCTCTGACTGTGGCTTTGCTGCCTCTGTCAGTTGTGCCCCAGAACGGCCTCCAGTTCTTGAACCAAACGGTTTGAGCCAGTTACTTTCATGTTGCCCATAGCCATAGAGCACAAGTGTGCCAGCTGACGGCCCTCTTTCCGCACAAGGAGAAGTCCAGAGTGAAAATGAACATGTAGGCCAGGAGTCTGGGTTCAAGCCTAAACCCCAGTCTAATGCCTGCATGGCACCCAACCATCATGGAGTTACTAGAAATTTTCTCGAGTGGGAGCACAAGGGGCATAAATTTACTACTCTGGTTAAAATCAAAGTAACCCATATCTTTGGGAGGATACTGATGGTGTCAGAGCTGTAAGAAGACATAGTCCAGTTCCTTACATCATTCCTTTACCCCACTTTGATCCCAACACTTAAATTTAGGATGCAGCAGTTAGAACAAGCTCTCAGTGTGGTGAAATAGGATGTTTAGAAAAACCTCACATTTTATTTCCTTTCTACTGAGTTTAAACTTTTAGATCAAATCACCCTGAAAAAGATGTTTGTGCAACAGGAAAATGTGGTATCGAGATTATCAGAAGAAGGTAGACAATAATATATTTCATGTGACTTGATTACAAAAAATGACAAGGAAACCACAGGACATCGGTGTAAATGCAATGGAACAAGGTTATGAAGCATGTGTTGTGTGCCACAGACATAAGGGTTTATATAGACTTGAATGAGATTCAATTTAGATCAAAAGGACCTTCAGGGGTTTTTTTTCTTTTTAAGATAAAGGCAAGTCTTTTGGCATTACACAGCTTGTGGCTATTGAGGCAGATCAGAAGGTAACAGGATGTGGAGCACGCACTTCTGATTTACTAGCACAAATGGCTTACACAGGCATGGAAAGTAAACTGTTTTAAGCCCTCCAAGATCAGAGATAAGACTTATTAGCAGGACTGTCTGGGGAGTTTTTTCTCATCACTTCCTTGCCATGCTAATTTGGTACAAAGGTACTTCCCTGACTGGCCTACTTGCAAAACATGACACCCAGATTTTGTAACACATTCCCTGCACTAATCTCCATGCCATGACCCCCCCCATCCCATCTCACTCTGCTGTTGCATCTTGCCTTTGTCATTTTATCCTGCTTCCCCTCATATCTCTTGGGTCAGTACTAGCTGTTCTTTTGATTCCTGTTTTCCTACAGCATCTTCTTCTACCCACAGGTGGGAAGTAATGACATGACAAACACACCTGAAATATTACAAAAATAGGCAATTTGGTCACTGTGACCCCCTGGGAGAATGGTACTTTGCAGCAACCTAAAATGTTCCTACCTAACAGCAGTCTGCAAGAACTAAAATACACGGCCATCAAGTACTGTGACAAGTAACTCTCAAAAGATACTTTACTGTGCTTTTTTTGTGTATTTTTCACTATTCCAGAATTCAGTTCTAGAAGTATAACTGGGCCCTGAAGAATTTTGTGCAGAAATGTAATGCCCACTAGGACATCCTAGCACAGATCATTTATTCTGTAGAGCTGTTGTTAGCCGGGAGGCAATCTTCTGTCTCCCTCAGAAAGCTTTACCCTTTGGTTTTTGTCAACTTACCGATTTTACAATTCAAGACTTATAATTTAAAAACTGCAGATGCAGCTTCTTAAGTATCATTATCAAAGCACCCAGAACAAGACTTGCTACATAACTTAGAACATGCTCAAAACAGCTTCTCTCAGCCTGGATGGCTCCTTCATGCATGACTTGTTAAGTATTTTGTGTTCAGCTCTGTGCCCAGCCCCATAGATTGAAACCAGGCTCATGGAGCAGACCTTCCACAAGCTCTGGCTTCCAACCAAAGACCTGCAAAGTAATGCCCACTCCTGAAACCCATCTGCCTCCAAGGGGACTGTGAGACAGAGCAGATGGTCCTCTAAGACACTGTTCCCTAAAAGCAAGTGCTACTGCCACTTGCCCATTAGCTGTGTACCCAGCTCCCTAATTCCAGCTGCCTAGAACCTGCTTTCATCCCAACAGCTCCCAGCAATCCTACAAGTCTCAGTCCAGAAAGAGAGAAAACTCTCTTTGACCTACTATTTTCTAACTTCTCATCTCAGCTTCTCCCAAGCATCTTCTGGAGACTACTAAACCAAAGATGTTTTTCTCAAAGTTCTATCTTCTCCTGCTACTCAGAAGGTCCTTGCACAAAGAATCATTGTCCACCTAACACCAATGAGAAATGCCATATGTGAGCACAAATAATCTGGGCACAGAGCTATTCACAAACAGAGCACAGGCATTACTGTTTGAGAAAAAAATAATCAACTTGAATTTTGCAAACCTGAATAATTTTAAAATAGCATATTTTACAATCTTCTGTTCACAATTAAAGATCTTGACAAAATTGGCCAACTGATTATAGTCCTCCACAGAAACGATGCAGGTAAAATTACTTTAAACAAAGAACTCTCAAATACACAAAAAATACATAACAACCCCTTTCATTCTATATCTTTCCTTCTGACTTCCTCAGAAATAACTAATTTACATGCCAGATTCTGCTAGCCTTAAAACTGAGATCATGCTGTCTAATTTAATAGGACCATTCTTGAACCATGGTACAATTCAAAATGTGAGTTCTCTATTAAAACATCTATATGCTCTGATTTTTTATGTTGGTACAGGCCCAGATTCTGCATGTTGTACTCTCACTGTGCAGGAACAAAATCTTTTACATCTCATTTCCTCCCATCAAGCTTTTTTTAAATAAATGGCTATATCAGGTTTGCCCAAGACACAATGTTCTGTCTTTATCACACAATAAACCAACCAGTGGAATGGGTCTCTGGTGTGATGAGAAGTATTTGGAAGCAAGAGAAAAAGCAGCTGAGCCTAGCCCTCGTTAAGTTGTTCTTTTTCAAAGAGTAAATGTCAACAGGACTTTCAAGTGCTTAGAGAAAACTTTGAATCAAGCATTAAACCATTGGAAATACTTATTCAGAAAAAACGTATATACCACTGCTACACCTAAGGTTTTCCAGTGTGTTCAATATACTAATTTTTTTACAAGAAGCACCTCTGTCTTTCATAGAAACATTTCACAATCCTAAAACACATCAATGCAAAAGTGTCCCAATTTTGATTTTGAAAATGTAGTCACCTTTCATCTTCCGTAACAGGACTTTCAAGATTAAAACATCTATTTCAGGTACACTATTCCAAAATTTGCTCATATATGTTCATCTCCCTAAACAATTATGGCTAAATAGTAAAGATTATTTAGATAGTACTTATAAGGTAATTTTTCTGGGAAATTTGAAAGATTCAACACAAAAAATGAATAGACTTATAAAATACTCGGATGCGTTCTTGAATTCAGGTTACTCACTTTCAAGCAGCCCTCATTTCAAGAAAAACATGCATTTTAATCTCCAAATTGTGTATAGTCTGAACACTTAACTGAAAGGTGTCTTTGCAAACGTGCATTGTTATGTATTTAGGGAATGCTAGGAGCACACACAGATACCGAGAATGGAATTGCATTACTTTGTGCAAATCTTCTCTCTCTTTGCTTTTATTATTGAAATTGTGTCTGTTGGAAATATAGACACTATGTTGCTATTACTCTCCAGCAATTTACTGCCTGGCCTTCTGCAGGTTCTTGTATGAATATTCCCCATATGTTCTTTATTCTGAGTCTCCATTATGTTTTGTCTCCCCTGTTTAGACCTGAGCAACTTGAAAGGTTTAACACACTAACTTATTTAATTTGATTTCTTTAAACAGAATATAGAATTTCTCCAGCTTGTCTCTGCCTAGAAGACAAAAAGTTGTGTTTGATTAAAATGTAACATCTAGAAATACATCTGCAGACTGGTTTAAAAACATCAAGAAACAGAGAAATCCCACCACTTCTTTTGAAAGTTTATTTTGCTGGTTGCTATTTTAACACTTTCAGAGTTAAGAACCTGAACCTTTATTTGTGTGGGTAAATCCTTCTGGTCAGGCTCCCTACTGAATTACTGCACATGTGCCAGGGCTACATGGCTCTGCTCTCAGAGTATTCGGAATTTGGGACTGCACCTTGAAAAACTTGCTCAAATCTTTTGTGAGTACTGATCCGTTGCTTGTATTGTTTTAGCAGATAGAGACTCCAGCTAAGAGTTCATCGATACGTGCACAGTAACTCTGTTTCTGCTGCAATACCAAACAGGCAAACTGGAAGGTGAGAGAAGAGTCCTCCCTCTTTTTACAGATGAAGAAATGAAGCACCCTGCGTGCCCTTTTGAGCTCATTTAAGATAGTTTTGAACAACTGCCACATGTTGGGCTCAGCTGAATTATTTTGATTTTACAAAGAAATAAATGAAGATCAGAATCTGGCTCTGAAACTTGCCTGAGAAGAACAGAAAGTTTGTGGGAACTGAACTCAGAAAGAAAATTCATGTCTACAAAGTGCTGGAAAAGAGCCAAACAATTTATAATAGATTAGAGCTCCTGTCCTAATTCTATTTGCTGATACCCAACTGCTTACTGCCTCATATCCTGTAAACTCAGACTGTGCATTGATACACTCCCACATATGTGGCACCACACCGGCACCACTTTCGTTGTTTCAGTCTAAGCCGACTACAAATTTGGAAGCTTTTAGTCAGCAGCTAACTTGGTAGTTTCACTGTCTTTAATGGATATGAACAATATATGTTGTGTCTTGTTACATACATTTTCTTACTTTGCCAGTAAAAGCATTCCTGTGGCCAAAGTACTGCGTGGCATGTTGATTCTGAGTGGGTGTTTGGTGACAAGCTGAATCAAGCTTACTACCTTTGAGGGCCTGTACAAAATTTTACCTTTTGGTTCAAATTTTCACTAGGTCCTTTCCTGAGTGTCTCTGATTGTCTTTTTTATGGTTTGGCCTGTAACATCTCAAGGGACACAATACAGCTGCTGCCCTCCACTGTGGCTGTTGGCTTGCCCATCTAATAATCTGAACGCTGAAATTATGGAATATCCTCTTGGTTGGCCCAAGATGGACCACAGACAGACCTAAGTAACTGTTTGTGAAGCAGGCTTAGTAGTCTTCATTTTGGCATATCATATTTGACTGTTAATAGCTATTGCTGTTTCAACCTTGCCTTTGTTTCACTGTAATATACAGAGGGTATTTCCACAAGTCAGATTATTTAAAAAAAAGACAGTTTTTTGCTTGCTATGTGGAAGATTTGCATATATCATTCTTGTCAACTATAATGAAAGTTACACATGTAAAAACCCTGGTGGCAGATTGTGATAAGGCAGATATGACATACATCACTGCAGATAAGGATGCTACAAGACTTTGACATTTGTAGTGAAATGCTTCAAGGAAAGACTGTGTGCAATTGATAATGAAATGCAGATGGTTTGAACAAACTGGATGCCAAGAAGGTGACCAGCCTTGGAGAAAGTTTGTGGCAGAACTCATCCCATAGAAAAGAGCAGAGATAGAATGGGCAGGCCAGTTTTGCCCCTCTATCCTTACTGCAGAATTAGTACTTACTGAAAGTAAAAAAGAAGAAGGACTAGGGACAAAACAAGCCCTTCAAGATCAAAAGATGGCATTGGAAGATTTGACAGTAGCATGATAGTTTGCCTGCTTCCTTCTTCCCCTCTCCTTCCATTTCACAATGGGAATCCTTGAGTGCCTGGTGGAGGTTCCTTTCTTAAACACACTATGCCTTTACTGATGGATTAAAAAAAATAGCAAGTGGTTATTGAAACGTCATACATAATTTCCAATGCCACCTTCATGAAGAAATCTTTCTCTCTGTCTCTCTGTTGAAGAAATGGCATTCTCTATTTACTTGAATGACAGACTTACCTTTCCCCTAGCTTCTACTTTAAATAGTTTGGGTTATTACTCATAGCTGTTTTAGAACTATAATACTGTTTTCCTTGCTACTACCCTGGCGATTAGTCATATAGTACAGCTATTGCTTGTGAATAATGGCAAGTAATCTTGAAATCCAGCCAAGCCTATAGTAGGTGTCAGGACTCTCCTTAAAAAGATAGCCCCCTGAGTTTAGTGAACTTGAAAAGTGGAGCCTGGAACCTGCCTAAAGAAGTACAGTTACCACCTGCAAATGAACTAAGCCAGGGTTTTAGAATCTTCAAGAAACCTTGAAGCCAGAAAAAAGCTTTGAGGGAAACCTTAAAATCATCAAGCCTGGGAGAAGGCTTTAGATTTAGGTTTATGACTTGTTTGCTACTTAATGTTGCAATAAGGCTGTTCTCTATCCCATTAACGTCTTTTAATGCTGGATTCTGCTGGCTCACAGACTTCTTTCCTGTGCTTAAAGAAAGTGGAATCTAATAGCCTGTTACCTCAGAAAGATGCAACTACCTTTCTTCATACAATACCACAGACAGACTCTTGCATCAAGAAATTGTTCACCCTCCACAGGCATTTTCTTCAAACAGCTAAAACCAGAACTATAAACTGCTGAAAGAAACTGAAGACATCTCAGACAACTCGCTAGGAGGTGACTGACTGTAGGTCAGCCTATGAAAGCTTGGCATCTCAGGTCAAGAACCTAGCTGTTTTCATGTACTACAACAGTCTGTGCTCAGGCTTTCATATAAAGATAGCACACAAACAAACCGTTTGACAAACAAACCAACAATGGGCTCTTAGCTTATGGAAAAAAGAACGGAAAATACACTGACCTGAAACGTGGAGAGAACCATAGCTTCTGCTACATTTTATGGACTCTGTTTTTCATAATGAAAAGGGATCTTGAAAAGCCAGAACACAGAGATGCAGGCATGAGATACAGGCATAAGGTGCCATGAACAAGGATTACATAGATAAAACAAATAGGTATAAAGTCCCCTTTCAGAGGTGACCTATGTGAGCTGATGAAATGCAAGGCCTCTCCGTGCCATACAGTGGAGTCTGAAGAAATTAGCATCAGAGGGCATGAACCCCCTCTGCAAACCTGCAGTGGCATCAGAGCTGATCTGGGCCCAAGCTAATGGCCAGGCCCCAAGAGCCCAGGCGAAGCATTGCTAAGGCAGCTGTCCCACCACTGTGGTGGATTTTAGCTTTCTGCAGGGGACAACACACTGCCTGCAGTGGCACCGACCCAACATCTCCGTTGAAATCTCATTTGGCCAATACCCCTCTGGTGCCCATCAATCAATCCTTGAACTAAGTCTTTTTGCGTAGCCGGTGAACTCCCCATCTGCACCCTCTGCCAAAATAATCCATTCTAATCGGTTTTAAGCATTGTCCCACTGATGTCACAATTTTTTTCCTCACCTCGTATCTGTTTTTTCCCCCACAAGAGGGCACCAACACTGCATCCTTTGAGACATTTTATTTCACACCAAAACATGTGCCTCAAAGGAAACTGGGGAGAGAGAAGCCAAAGGGACCCAAGCAGCAGGTTTCGGATCTGGAGCAACTCCCTTCCCCTCGGGGCTCCACAATTTTAATTTCAAGGTTTTGATTCAGAAATATCTCTGGTGACAGCTGCATGAAGCCTCTAATAGGAGATAGTTGCATAAAGCCACTAATAGGAGATGGTAGTTCACAGGCACATGCTTGATTTTATTTCTCCGTTTTGTCTCTTGGCTCCTGCTTCAAGCAGTGACACTACAAAAAAGGGCGTCTCTGGAATTAGAAACCTTCATGGACCTTAAGAGAAACCAGTCGGAGAGCTGAGAAGTACCAGACACCAAATGTCTCTTGAAATAAAACATACATGAGACAGCCAACAGACAAATCTTTTTCAGGGAAATCAGAGTGAAGTAAAAACACAACTAAAATTGCCATAGGACAGAGAGAAACTGGTGAATAGAGAAAAAGCTAAAAAAAAGCCCTTGTACTGCGTAACCTGACACAGTGACAGCTATGGGTGAGACAAGATAAGTATGTGGAGAAAATTAAAATCAAGAATGGAAAGGAATTACTTAGTGTGGTCTATGCGCTTATGCTTAAAAATACAAAATTAATTCTAAAGAAAGAAAATGTAGGCTAAGTACCAAACAAGCTTCCTATACAAGGCAGAGGGCCCACATGCTCTCTTGCAGGCAGTGAATGCCCCCATTTAAGCCACTAATTGGGTTCCCTTATTCTGGAATTTGTGAACGCTGGGCTAGGCTTCATGGGCAGGACACAGTTACCAAGAGGGTGTTACTCCGGCTTCTGCTAGAGCTCTAGTTTATGTAATCTACTAACAGACATATTTTTACACAACTCTGATCAGGGAATTGTAAGAAACCAATGTAATGCTCTTTCCTCCTCTCACCTCCTCCCCCTCCACTGTCTGCACACAGCACCTCCTCAGGTAAAGGCAGAACTGTTTTCACCAAGTCCCACAACTTGAGAACCAGGGCCGCTTGATGAAACAAGTAGGAGATTGGGTTAAAACAGACAATAGAAAGTGCTTTACAAAACAATGTAGTGAATTTCTGGTCCTTGCTGCCACAAGAGGTTGTGGAGGCAAGCACAGCAGCAGGTGAAAAAAAGGTTTCAGACAAATTCATGGACAACCGGTACAGATGGAACATGAAAGCTCTGGGCAGGGATATATTCTCTAACACCCTAACCCAACGATTTTGATGGTCAGGGTGTACAACGGGTATGGACTACAGACTACAGCAAAGCTTACATGGTCTCCCTAAACAACTGCTTTTACTGCCATCCCTGGAGAGAGGACACGAATGACAGACCGTTGGTCTGGCTCAGGAGTGCAATTCTATATCCTCATGTTCCCCCCTTCCACGCTTCTGATTTAGGCAGAGCTATAACAACCACAATTTTTAATGCTATGATCACTCATCAAAATGGCTATCTAGGGGCTGTGTAGAAAGAGGGAAAAGTACAAACCGGTGCATCTTGAAAAGTTGATTTCAAAAAGGACTAGGGAGTATTCACAAGCCTCTCAAAGCCACCACCTTCCAGGGGCCCTGAGGCAGATGCTGCACACAGAAAACCTGATGGAAAACGCAGCATGAAGTGTTGGTGGAACCATTTGCTATCAGAAGATGCAATTCCCACAAGCTAAATGCCCTTCACCAAACTGCATCAGTTTGGCTTAAGTTTATTTTGGCGATCAAATAAAAGGGGGAAGGAAGGGTACTCTTGGTTTTGTCCAAACATCCCATTCCAATGTTTTTTTAATGAAACATTTTTATTTTCCTTGTTTTGATTGAGGTTCAAGAACATTTTGTTTTTAAGTATAATATACAAAAAAAGAAGGAAAATCAAACTTTTATGTGCAGTGGTCCATGGATTCTGAGTCACTTTGACACTTGAATGAATATGAAATATTCAATATGAATATGAAATTGCACTGAACAGTCAAAGAATGAATATATCCAATTTGAAGAGGCATAGCAAGGGTATAAAAAAAGGTAATGCTTAATGTTTTAAGGTACAGGAATAGCCATCATGTCTTCACTGTTTTCATCATATGAAGGCCTCACTAGGGAAACTCAGTAAGGAAAGTTTAGTGTTTAAAGCTGTACAGACACAGTAAACATAAGTCTTTGCAGGGGAAAGCCTCAGAAGAAACTCTCCTGGACTTTTCAAGGCCCTGATTTTCCTAATGTCCATAAAGGAATGCCTTTCAGGACCGTATATTTATTGCATGGAGACCAAACCCTACAATTTCTCTTCACAGGACTAGGCAAAGGACTTAGTTCTGTTAGAAACAATTAGATTATTTAGAAAATCAGTTCTGCAAGAAGACTTCAGATCTGACTCAGAAAATTCAGTTTCCGGATCAACTTTTTGCTTGGCCTTATGCAGGTCATGTAATCAGCCCTGTAGGTACTGGCAGTGATGGGCAGACTACACCAGTGTGGTTGCACCTGGGCATGCACATAATCCAGTGCACAAAACAACCCCATTTTCTCTGTCAGGCTTAACACCTACTTACCTGTGAGAAGGGATATTTCCCTACCTTATGAGGAGGAGGGGGAATAACGTCAGAGAGAAAAAATCCACTAACAGTTCTGTAGTATTCAAATACTGCTGTAATGTAAGCGGCAGGAATAGAGCTAAATTGTTATCATACTCTATTTACACCTACTCGTGGACGTACTGATTCATAACAGGAGCATTTGGAGAATACACTGGATTATATTTACCATTTTTCATTACAAGTATGAAAGTGATGTTTGAATCTAGCTCACCCTTCTGTGGTTTTTCATGTACCTCTTCTCTATTGAGGTGTATTTCTTGAAATGACTCTTTTGTAGCTTTTGTTCTGAAAGCAACTTTGAATAAAAACTACTGGAAGTTATAGTAGCTGCTGTACTATTTTTTACCCATTCTACAGTTCAGTCCCAGGCTGCATATTAAACAGTTCCACTGCCTGTTTTTAAGGCTAAGCAGACAACCTCATTCAAATGACTACTGACATCCCAAGCTGCATAGAAAGATGTAAGAGGAATAGGCTTTTATCCTAGGCTTACTCTATGGGGTGTCACAGAACAGATACCCAGTTACACTCAATATTTTGGAATTTTCTTAAATTATAGGGGGTTTCTTTCCCAGTAAATTTTTCCTCCACATCAGTTATTTGGGGTTCATACTGGGAGACTAAAAATACGTAAAGTGAGGAAAGAGAAGTCTGGAACAGTAATATTAAAACACTTACCATATTCCGTGCATTAGAACAGTAAATGCTGTAGAAGTTAAGTTGCCTGTGGACTCAGCATGGACAAGATGCCAGGAATCTGCAAGTTCTAATCTCATCTCTGCAGCTCTAGAAATAAGCATAAGAGAATTAACTCATCACACTTTATTGCTTGAAAGCACCTATAAACTAAAATTGTATTTCAGATATTCTTCCATAATTGATTCACAGTTTTACTACAGTTATTTTCTTAATGGCCTTTCCAGGCCATAACTCTTAATACATAAGCCTGTTCAAAATATGGAAACTTGTTTTGTGATCCATTGCTGGAAGTATCAGGACAGGGGACCTGTTCCCAGTGAACAAAACTCCTTAACATTTTATCATGAGTTTTTGTTTGCCCCAGGATTTGCTAGCTGTAACCACACAAGTGTTTCATAAGCTCCTCTTGGTGTCAGAATTCATTACAAAATCTCCTGCCTAGATGTTTCCATCCTTTCTTCTTTTCCCTTTTTCTTTTAGATCAAAAGCCCTCAAGTCCTCCTTGCTACAGTCTAAATCCCACGTCAAGAAACACTCATCTCTCTTCCCAGGCATGACTCTTAACCCTTTGTCTAATAAAATAATTGAAACCTGCTCCCAGGCTCTTCCATGCTTAGCCATCTCCCTTGAAATTCTCAAATAGTATGCCCGGTTGTTAGCCTTTGAACCCACAATGAGTATATGGAAGTCAAAGCAATTAGTTTAATACATCTAGAGAGCGTACAAGTTACTCTCATGTCTGGGTCTGATCCTGCAAGGGACTGAGTATCCTCAGCTGCCTTTCACTGAGGATGTCTAAGCGTTTCTGAGAAGGCCAAGACTACCTAAAATTAAAGCTCTGAGTGGAAGACGACTGCTAATATTAAAGGAATAATAAAGCAATTTTGCATTAGTAAAAATAAAAAAGGAATTAAAAAAATGTAGAAGATGATACAGAATGATAACAGAAAGATAAATTTAATAGCAAGGAATGCTGTAGAGGGGGGCTGAAAGAATGAGGCTGATAATAAAGACAGAGATGGAGTAATGCTAATTCCCAAGACATCAAGCTTGGCAATAAACCTGTTAGTATAATCCTGGCTCATCAGAGTAGAAGTGAAATTGTAAGGGAGAACTTTAGGTAGAATTATATATTGCCATCTCATGGGAGGGGCAATACAGGTACATGTCACCACTTGCAGCACTTCGCAAGAGGAAGAGAGAGGAAAGTGGTGTCTAAACCAGAGCACCAGAGGCCCTTCTCTTCCCCTCCATGGCATTAACTGATACATGGGAAGATAATTTGCAAATGTAGGTCCCAGTTTCAGGGAAGGTGAATTCCTGTGAGGACCCTTTTCTTCCTGTGAGCCTGAAAGGGTCTCCCTCCCTTCCCAGGGAACCTGTTAGCCATGCTGGATCTCTGCCTCTCACAAACCGAGCTGCTGCCTCCTTATTTTCTTATGTCTCTTGAATTGGGAGATAGCTGCTGAGATCTCTGAAGATTCCTCTGCCTATAACTCTTGTCAGTGAAATAAGAATGCCTTGCTGAAGAGCGTAGACATCTTCACAAATTAGGATATAAACCTCAAAAGTTAAGGGTTTTCCCAAAGTAACAAAATATAAGGAAAAGGGACACGGGCATTCAGAGAACACAGTTCCACTGGAGAGAGTCTCAAGGCAATTTTTGAACAATCTGGACACATTATTGTACTTTCTCTCAAACTTCTTGTATTTTTCTCAAACTTTTATTGTACTTTCTCTTGTACTTCTTCTTGAAGAAGCAAAATAAGATGGCACTAAACTTTTAAATAAAAATACTAAATTTGTTATATGCTCTGCCACCTTCCCAAGAAAACAGACTGCAATAGTAGCCTGTTTTATCAAGGAGGTGACTGTTTTACTTTCAGAGCCAATTTTTCAAACCTCTTCACTTCCTGTCCACATCACTGTTTAGAGAAATAGATTTTCCTCCACAGACAGACATGGTTTTCATATCTACCTTTGGCTTTTTAATTGCAGTGGCTATATTATTATGTCAGGCTTCAGATATTCGAGTTACAGGAGTTGACTGTAGCCTTTTAAATAACCTGTTGCGTAAATTCTGATTCAGCAATATATATCATGTTTGATTAATTCTTTACATTAATGGAAATACAGCTTTTAATGCAGTTGGAATACAGGGCTGGAAATTTTGATTCCGCAGCAGATTATATACTGGATTCATTCATAATATTAACGGAAGTTTTAAGTGCTCTTGGAAGATGTCACTGGAAGATTTTTTCTTTTTCATTCCACACTGTTTTAAAAAATACATTTGCAGGCTTTTTAGAAGCTTCAGTACATCCAGATGACACAGCAAAGAGAGGCAGCTCTGGTTAATACACCAAAGGCCTTGCATTCAGGTACCCTGACATGTCAGATTTCCATGGGCCTAACTTCACTCCTCTGAATCATGAGCTTGGACCACTGAGGATGGACCTGTTACGATATGCTGCAAGCCACTGGGGCAGGGAGAGAGTCTGAGCAGGAGAGTAACCTGCATAGTTAAAATCTTTGTGGTCCCCTGGGTGTTTTGAGGAAGGACTTAACAGTTGCAAGGCCACATTTAGCAGAAAGGATTTCATGGGCCTGCTGGTACATCTAGGTTGGCCAGTAAATGGAAGCTTCACTTTTTCCACACTGTCTCTTCTTNTACCAAGAGCAATGACAGAAGCCACTGTCAGAAGACAGCATGGGCCCGGTAACTGAAAGAGTAGTCTTGAAACTCCTATCAATAACCTGTAAAAAAGCCATGTGAAAAGTGTCCTTTACTTTCCACAAGGTACTTCACACCAGGCCTAAGACTACTATAGTCTTTCAGAACAGGTCTCCAGTGTGGAATGTTTTAGCCTTGAGGGCAAGGCCTGCCCAGCTAACAATGTGGTGAAAAAGCCTATACACCCACTGCAGGACAAGTAAGATTTCCCCCAAATGTCCCATATCCCCAGTCTCTCATTACTTCCCACAAAAACACAGCAGCTGCTCAGCTGTTTCCTCTCCAGCACGGCATATTCAGGGCTGTTCAGAAACCCATCAGAAGCCCATGCTCATTGTACCAGAGAGGTATGGGATTTTCTGTCTCACACACATCATGATAGTCATTGTGTAGATGCTACTAAAATTAGGAGCCACCTGCATGTGGTTTCAGAACTCTGGAGAATCCAGCTGAGCTTGTAAGATAGGAAGAAGGGAGGGTGGGTGTCTGCTGGGGCCCAGATATCCCTGGTGTATGAACGTATAGAGGGTAGTCATGAATTGTATTGATCCTCTTGCTAGATGCTGGAATAAAGCCCAGACCTTTGCAAACTGAGATCAGAATCTCTATTTTGTGCAAGCAGAGCCACCAGGATGGCTGACTTGCAAATTTTGGATCAACTCATGGAAATATGGATGTTTTGTGATCTCAAATACACCATTTGGATACAGGTTTTCAAATTAAAACACAGGATAGCTTCTCAGTATTGTAAAATGCTGCAACATAGTCCTATTTCAGCCTGAAGGTGAAGTTCAAATTGCATCAGTGTAAATCAACACAACAGAGATGACTTGGTTCCCAGTGGACTTCGCAGCTCTTGAGGAGCGGCATCCTGGATGAACTTACCCTACTGCAACTATCCCAAACTCTTCAGAGATATGGGCATTAACAACAACATATCTGTAAGAGGCTTTAAGTCACAAAGAATACTGCTGAACATGATTGTGTCACACCATGCATTTTTGCTGACATCTCATTTCCTCTCTCTCTTGTGGTGAAGGTATAAACAGGGTTTGTTAACAAGTCATCCTTCCTGTGGTAACAGAAGGAAGTAACAAAAACAGCACAAAAAAGGATTATTAAGATCTATAATAAGCTTTTCAGTACTCTGGCCATTAATTTTGAGTACTGCAAGCTGGAAGTTATTATCACGTCCAAGCGCACCCGATCTCCAAAGAAGGAAAAATAAATAATATGAAGAACTGACATATGTTTGATAGAATATTGATCCAAAAAGAGACATGAAATATTTTAAAATGTATACAACACCAAAAATTTTATTAGGAATAATAAAGTTTTTCAAAAACAACATAAAAATTACTAGTTTTATGGACGAGCACTTGATTTTACCTGTGTTAGGTTTCAGCTGCAGAAGAAAAAGGCTGCTGCTGAACAATGGGCTATTACATGAGCAGTTGCCTCCTGCAGCTGTAAGCTCAAAGCCTGCTTTTGGATACAGAAAGAATTTGGTGATCCTAGCCTTGCTCCTTTTTTTGTGTAGCTCATAAAACACACTGACAAACTGGCTGTCCCATTGCAAAAAAACACAAGATTGGATTAACAGGATTCAGAGTTGAGGTGCGCTGGCTGAACTACAAGATGAAGCTTGTACAGAACATGCATTGTGTCTAGTTCAAACCAGAGCAATTAGCTGTTCACTTTCATGACTATTAAATGCACTCATAATTAAAATTTAAAAGTCTGAAGTCTATACTATTTTTTCCAAGCCCCAATTATGAGTAATAAGATTTAAGTTTAAGTTTAACTTGTCTCTTAATAGAGGGTAAAGAGCTCTTATAAATCAGTCAAATAGGAATTGCCATTGAAGAGCTATTACTGAAGAATTGCTGTCGAAGTAGAACTAATTAATATCTGTCACTACAAACAGTTAACTACAGAAAACTTTCCTGCTTAACTACCAGCTCTATTAAACTACCAGGACTTACATCATCAAAAGAAAAAGTAGGAGAGAACACATTGTCTCTTTTGACATCAGCTTTTATGTTGTGCTCTGGTGAGATTCTGAAGACTTTTTTCATGAAATCTGACCAGACAGAACCGAAGCCAGGCCTGGCTCCCCAATTAGCTCTAGTAACGTGGTGTCAGATCACATTCTCAAAGAGTTTCCCCTTAACTGAACTTTCGGATCACAAAAATACAAAAAGAGACAATCTCTGAAGAAACTAAGAAGTTGATAAGTTTCACTCAAGTGACCCGGAGATGGCTCTGCCACCCTCGGGCCCAGAAGTGGTAGCCAGCTCCCGAGATTGCACAAAGTAACCTTAGGTCTCCTCCATGGCTCTGATCACACATCAGCCCACGGGGCTGCTTGAAATGGAGGAGCACTAGCCATGTTCAACAGTCAGAATCAAGCCCACTCATTAACTTCTGTCCCTGGTGATATACATCTATTCCAACAACGCATTTTTGCCCTCACACCTATGTATTACAGTGGCAAAAGAGATAAACCCCACACCTTAGAAGACCTAAAGTACATGGTTTGGTGGCTGTCTGGTGCGATATTTGTATTTTCTTCTTGGCTTTGGGACATCTTCTTAGCACTAATTGCAGATTCTTATTAGTGGAGCACTTGCTGGATGAGTTTTATGTGTTAATGCTTCATAAAGCACTAGATTCAGCTTCCCAGGGTTTGTCCCAGCACTAGAAACCTGCAACAGCCTCTATGAAGAAGCTTTGATTGCTTATTCAGAAGTCCTCATCAGAGATTTAGCAGAAATGTTTGCAGTGTGAAAATCAAGGCTTTGAGCAAGCTAGTATAATTCTGAAGCTGGCCCTGCTTTGGGAGGGAAGTTGGACCAGATATTTCCAACGGTCCCTTCCAATGAAAATTGTTCTCTGTTTCTATGATCATGCCTTGCGTTCCACTGCACGTGCAGAAATACATGACAGTAGATGTATGTAACCAGATCAGGCCCTAATCAACCATTTAAAAAAACCCCAAAACAATCCTACTTTGACTGTACAATTTTTATAGCAACTCCCCTGTGATAGCTTTCCTGAAAAGCTATTATCAGCTGTAAGTGCAAACCACATATCCCAAATATTTTCCTGATATAAACAAATGATAAACAAAGTTAACATTTCTCTTGAGCTCAACACAGCACACCTCCACTGGATATCCTTTGTCTCTCCCACTTTGCTTTTGCCTGATAAGTATTCAGATTTTCCATGCCCAATAGCAACCAGTGTGGGACTTCAGGGTGGTAGCAGTCTACCCTCCTTTGGCAGTGAGGCAAGGAGCCAGAACACACTGCCATTTATCCAGGGCACCTCAGAGCCAGGCAGATGTTGGCAAATTGGAGGGAATTAAAAGAGTAGCAACAAACCTGATTAACAGAGTGAAGTGACTGATTTATGATGAGAGATTAAAAGACCTCAGGTTAAAAGGTTTGGCCAAACGATGACTAAGGAAAGGGATATTTAACTATACTTGGTATGGCTTTCCTTTTGCTTTAAGAAGATACAAGGCTCAAAGGAGAAAAGTGTCGATCTACATAAAGGCTAGAGAAATAGTTTAAAATGGTCCAACAGGTTCTGATGGGAACTGATTAAAAACCAAAGACACAGATTTCTCAGATGTGCAAACCAAGATGATGCCACTTCTTTTAACTTCTTTGTAACAGCTGAGGATGCCAGCCTGCCTGATTTTGATCTTGACACTTGTCTGAGCATAGAAATGACAAACTGTGCTTTCCCAAATTATGTCTCCACTGCTAACCTGACTGGCAGCAGTTAGCTTAAAGAATAGCAGAGTAACTCAGTCTTTGTACCCAGATACTCTTTGGAGGTCCTTGCTGAACACCTGTACTTTTGGTGGCAGTCGCACTGGTGCTTATACTCAACGAAAATAGCTAGCTGTCCCCTAGAAACTGGAATAAGATGGTCTAGGTGAATTTCAGGAGAAATGCCTCAAAAGGGAGGCAACTAGTGAAACTGCAACTAGTGTCACCATAGCAGCGTTGGAAGCCCCATCATTTGCATCTGAACTGGAAACAGCACTGGTGGATTTTCCAGTGGAAACAATGTGGTGAGAGCTCCTGGGGAGGTGAGTGAGCTGGCCTACATTTTGGGGGGAAGGAGGTTAATATAAACCTCCTCTCAACACAGCCTCAATGTCATAAACCCATACCTCAGGCTGCAGCGCCAGTGCTCATCAACATGACTTGAGGCCTGCTGGTTTTCTGCTGTTTGGACTGCTGCTCCCTTGCCTTCAGTCTGTTTTTCTGCTGTAGCACAGTGGTTTTAACACCTGCTGCAGCCGGGGGAGAGGCCCTGGTGCTGACAGCTACTTACCTGGCCTGGGGCCATGACACCCAAAACCCAAAGGGCTTAAATGCATTCTTCTAAGTAGCTGTGAACGCAGACAGGATGGAAAAATAAGGAGGGTGATCCAAAGACTAGAAGAAAAAGAAAGCGGTGTAGGAAATATATGAATGGCTGAGAATCTTTCTCCAGTTAAGAATTAGTTTGAGGAAATGGTTTCAGCTGGAGAGCTCCAACAATGGGACATGCTTGGCTTTCCTACACATCACCTCCTCAGCACCTGACTAACAGAAATCTCTTTAAGAGGTGACAAAGAAGGCCAGCCTCCAGGTCCACTAAGTCATTCTTCCTAGGCAGTCCAACTAATTGAGACAACAAATCATGCTTTGGCTTTGCAGTTTTCAGCTCACCACTGGAGAGGAGCTGAGCCACCTCCTGTCCATCTATGTCTTGGAGATGAATTGCTATGCAAGCAATGATTATCTAATCCATTGCTTTGGATGAACATTCCTTAGTTCTCCCAAGAAAAGAGAATATTTTACTTTGCCGTTCATAATAAAGACAGTCAAAATGCTCTACTGTTAGCAGTTACTATGGTAACTGCTGGCAATTTATTTTAAAAGGGGGAAAGACTCATTTTTTCACTTGTTACCTGATTTAGTTTTGTTTCCTTCACTTGAAATCTGATATTACATGTAAAACAGCTACCAAAGACCATTGCCATGGCCAGCTCAAAGACCCAGTGATCTAACAGGCCAAATCCTGCCCACTGATCTTGAACTGAAGCTTCAGTAACTTCAACAGAACTACTTGGAAGAGTAACAGCAGGATAAAGTTTTAAAACTTCTGTCTTTTGTATGCCCACTTTAATTTATTGTATTGAGAAAACAACACAACTAGCTCTTTGTCAGAAAAAGGTCTGAGCTCAGCTTTAGATCCAAGCTCACCAACTTGAATTTGAAATTGGGAGTGAGGGTTTGTTACTACTCAGTTTAGTTATTACAATCTCAGTAGTAAATGAGCTTCCCTCATTGTTGCTTTGCTAGTTGCCATTATGTTTAAGGTTGCTACTACCTGTACAAAACACAAAAAATCTGGAAACCTCTGTTCTTTCCATCTCTCTTCATATATTTTTCTTTATATAAAAGCAAAGCTGCTTGATGCTGGAAACATGAGTGCCATTCTTTATTCTGGAAAAAATAATAGCTTGTGCCTTTATAACCTGCCAAATGAAAACCACCAAACCTAAATTCAGTCCAAATTTTGCAGCTGGATCCAACATCATTGTGATATCATGAGGTGGGAGAAGGAAACAGAGGCAGACCTATCTTTAATGACAAAGCAACCTGTATGCATGTGAAACTATTTTACTGTTTTTACATGTTGGGAAGGAATATAATGATCATTTAGTCTGATCTTCTATGCTACACAAGTCTTTTATGCTATGAACTTCACCAAAAATATAAAATACATTTTTACTGAAAAATATAGCCTATTGTAACATGAGAACATTTGGGAACCATTAGCAGCATAAATGAAGTATCAGAGACAGCCTGTGACATCAAGAACAGGGAAAGTCAAACAGTTTAAATCAAGACAAAGAAAATACCAAGAGACAATGTAGATTCATAGTTAAAAAGAACAAACTGGCAAGCGTCTTAAAGTGATATTATGAGGGGAAGGGAAACTGGCACAACTTCATGGAAATTAAGTACTTGTTCTTGGAAATCAACTAAAATACACGGCATGGAAACATAAAATGATAAGAACTATTTGGCGTTTGGATCTTATTCATAAAAAACGTTTCTACTTTAATAAATCAGGCTGTTTTAGGAAGTGCTGACTTTGTACATTTTGGCTTTATCAACAGTACTTCAATAATGTTTAGGAAATCAACTTCACAGGAAAACCTCGGGTGTTCAATTAGTTTTAAATGTTTTAGGGTAGGAACAGAGATAATGAAATTATAAGGATAATGGTGGCTTAATGCTTTGTGGCTCACATGAGATTTATACGTTCCAATATAACCTCAAGCTGTACATATGGCATTAGAGAGAAAAAAAAAAAGGAAAAAGAAAGAAGAAAAGGTTCCTGGTTGGAGGAACAGGAGTGTAGTATGGAATCTGACTGCAGTGGGCACTTTCTGGCTTCTCAGGTTTTGTTAGGTTTTTTCTGTACCTGTGTTTTGTTTGGATGAAGTGACTAGGAAATGCTGCACTTTCAAATGCCATCTTTACTGCTGCCCAATTCTCTGAAACCATGAGCATTACTAACTGAACAGCATCTAAACACACTAAGACTTATTTTGCAAGATTCATTTCCTTTCTATGTAAATTATGCTCAGAGGGAATACAGTGCAAACCACAAGCCTGGAAAAGCGTGCGAAAATATGTCTGGCCCTCTCTCAAACTGCAACTTCTAAAAACCAAGGGATTCAACTTTTTTTGTGCAAACTCTGGGAGCTGGGGAGGAGTGAGGGCTGGGGGATGTGGAGATGGCAGGGGAGCAAGAAGAGAGAGAGAGCGGGCTCATGCTGGGTGATTTGGAGCTTTGCAGCTTCAATTTAGCAGCCAAGGGTGGCTGTTTTCCCATCTCATTCTCTGGCTGCAATTCAGTCATGTATTATTCCTTGTGGAGAAGGGCCCCTACTCTGAGTGTTCCTAGTATCCCCCAGAAGTGTGCCTGTCAGATTTCCTGGGAAGTCTGGACAGGGCTAGCTAAACCACAATCAAACAGTGAAATATTTTGAAGTTTTAATTTCAAATAAGAATGCCTCGTAAAAGGAGAACACAGTTTGGGGAAAAGAATAACAGAGGGAAGGCTATCATCCCCGAAGACCTCATGGCAGGAGAACAAACTTTAGGAATCTCTAGTGTGCTACATGGTGAGCTGGCTTCCTTTTCCCTCTTAAGAGTGAGCATGGTATTGGGCCAGCTGGTGCCTTCTGGAGACCTGGACCAGAGGCTGTAAGCTTTCAGAACACACAACAGAGCTTGCCTGAAGCATTTGCAGCTGCTCAGCTCTTCCTCCTTCCCAGGGCAAGGCTACTTCCAGACAGATTGCCATAAATAACTTTGAGATACTGGGGGTGGAAGATCCTTAGCATCTGCAATATTTAAGCTGTTGACCCTAGGATGGAAGAAGAGAGAGGGAAAAAGGGCTCAACAGAGCCCCACCAGAATGAAGAAACTCTTGACAAAGACAGCTTACGCTCTGAGAAAGAGCCATTCAAATCCCTACTATCAGAAAATTCGTAATATTCAAAGTATGAAAACCTCTGACTCACACTCCTTCTCTCCTAGAGCTTCACTACAGCCCAAGGGGAACCCTGCTGTTCCATTTAAATCAATAGAAATTGGATCTCATGCCAAATTGCTGGTACAGGTGTAGACTAAGAGTGCAGAAGAGGAGGAGATGATCTCATCTTTGTATATAATGTCACAGCCTGCCCACTGACAACTCAGTATCTCTAAAGCTAGAGGAGATTAAAAGAAGATTGTATACATAGGTATTACACAACATTTCTTTGCAGTCCTTCCTGGCAAATCTGACTCCTGTGTGCTCATCATACATCACCAGATTCTGTGGAAGAAACCCTATTTTGGGTCCCTTCACAGTCATAAATCTATAAAGATAGTACCTTGCAAACTCCAAGGACTGGCCAGAGGTTCATTCATGGCAAGGAAGAATGCCCCATGGACATGGCAAGAGGGGAGCTCAGAAAAGTGAGTATCAGTTTCTTCTTTGCCACAGCAATCCTGAGCAAATCAGTTCCTTTCCCAAGCTTCAGTTCTCTCGTTTGTGAAATGCGACACCTCCTACCACTGCTTGCCTTTCCTCTTTAGGCTGTTTGCTCTTCAAGGTAATGTCTACTGTGTACTATGCATTTTACACAATGGCTAGCAAAGCAATACTATTCAGAGCTGCTCTACCAGCAGTGAACGCATTAATTCCCTGATTCCCCTTGTCTGCACTATTTGACTGACTATTTAGTGGCACACATGCAATAGACTCATTGAATTTCATGTGGATGTGCATTCACGTTGACTCACTCAGATATGTCTGTAGATTAAATATTTTGTTGGAATGTCAGCTCATTTTGCAGGTGAATAAATACACTCCAGAGCTGTGTAATTTCTTTTTTCACTGGACCAATGCTATTCAAAGAGGGTTATAGTTTAAATTTGAGAACAGCTATATGAGCCCATTTAGCAGCCTTTTCACTTATCCACAGAGAGCACTTAAAGGAAAATATTATTCCCTGACTGCTTCAAGTGAAGGTCTCATCAAGTCTTTCAGGAATGACAGGAAAGGGCTTTTAGAAAGACATGGACCAGTTGAAGAGAGCCCAAAGGAGAGAACCAAGAATGATCAGATGTCTAGAAACATGTGATTTACAGAGAAAGATGAAATAAATTGGGATTTCTTATTCTAAAAGAGACTTGGAGGGGGCATGATAACAGTCTTCCAATACACAGAAGTCTGCTTCACAAATGAGAGGGGTAACCTGTTTTCTCATGATGGATATAATGAGAAGTAATGGATTGAAATTGCTGCATGGCAGACCTAGTGAAGATGCTGGGAAGAGTGCTCTCTCTCTAAGGGTATAAAGCACTGGAATAGATTGACTAGGGAGATTGTACAGTCTCTATTACAGGGGGTCAAAAATGGCATAAGTATAATCCTTCCTTCCTTCGGGCTGAGGGATGCAATAGATGACCTCCCTCCCAATCCTGTGATTCTTTGTGCTCCAAAATCTATCTTCATGTATAATGCAGAACCTCTGCACACTAAGCAATAGAGATAATAGAGAAACCAGCATAAAGGAAATCTTGCACTGAATGAAATCATCACTACTTGAAGTACAAGAAGTACTTTTGAAGGGCTTCATTTTATTGCTTATTATTAATTTTATTTCAGGTATTCATTTTATTGGTTGCTACACACTAGTGCTGAATATTGGATCCAGATAGAAGCAATGTAATGGAGATCCTTGGATATTGTTATTTTATGTTAGATGAGCAGAGCTCTAAACTTGCAGCAAGCTTGGCAAAAACACGTGCTTTTACACAAACAGAACCCAAATGGACTCTGTGGACTTCTGCCATTTGAGCAGCTTCCCACATCTGCCTGGAACTCCAAGAGCAGCAGCAGACACGTTTCTAGTCCTTCCCCCTAGCAGCAGCCTTGAAAAGTAATCTTGAGCTTTGAGAGATTGTCATTGATTTTTCCTTAAGAACACAGGTTATTCACAGTTCCTTCTGCAGCACCATGCTGGATGCAAAATGCCTTTTTGCTGTATTATTACATCTTTTTTCTCTTAAATAAACTGCTGAGAACATTGTCAATGCTTAACTTGCAACAGCAGGAATAATAGTGTAGTCAAGTTCAGCCCTCACAGGATAACACTGAATTGATAAAATGTAAAACTATGTATTATCTGATGCATGAATAATGCTGGTAAAAGCTATTATTTTTTCATGCTCAGCAGAGTTAAAAATCAATAAAGTTTTGTAAAGGTTTGATCATTTCAAAACTTTACAATTTCAGAACACCGCTTTTTGTGAAAAAAGCCTGTTGGATATTTGATGGGGTACAAATAGTACTGGCACACAAGAGTCATATGCCACTTTGACTTCATAATCTTTCCTTCTCTCTCTGAAAAATAGTTTCTGTGCCCAGTGGCATGGCTGCCTTGCTGAGACTTCCCTGGCTGCTCTACACACAACTGCTGAGATCCCCAGGCTGTGGCCACGGGCATGTGAGTGAGCGGCAGAACAAAAGTTCATCCTCTATCACGAGACAAAACCAAAGAGCTGGGAGCTGGAGTTGCAACAGGGAAATCTAAAGAAGTTACACAAACTCGCCCCCTGGCTCCATTCAGCAGCCTGTGCTCCATTGAAACGAACTCACAGGAAACCCACCTGAAGAGACTCGGTGGGATACACCTCAGTCAGCAGTGAGTCACATCCCCTCTAGTATGAGGGGGCAAAGAGTCACACCCAAGGAGCACGACAGTCATTAACTAAGGGTTGCTTGTCTCCTACATCACTCCCAGCTGTAAATCAGAAACAGGAATAGAAACATGGCATAGCCAAAGGTACCAATTTTCTCCTAGTTGCCTGACCAAAGTTGAAATTCAGTACGTGAGCAGGAGAAAATCTGGAGAGAAGGGCCAAATTCAGCCCTGGCATATTCAGATATAGTTCTACTCACTGCAGAGGCAGGGGTGCCTTCTTCTAGCTTAAGATTTGGCCCAGAGATAGATAATGACCAAAGCAAAAGAATTACATGCTGCTGCAATGAAATAAAAAACATTTGTGGAAGCATGTAGCTGTCTTCAATCCCCATATTTTTCTTTCTCTTTTATCTCCTTAGAAGAGATCCATATATATAAAAGAAGGATATTCAAGAAGTCAACATCAGAAGAGACTCCAGGGAAGGAAGTCTGTATTCCTTCTGTACTATTAAATGCAATTTGCTACATGTATCAAAAAGGCTCTGTCAGGAGAGCCAAATTCTTAAGACAAACATGGAGAAAATTAAGCTTCTAGCAGTAGATGGTGTGTCATTAATTAGACAGGACCTAGTGTGGCTTGAGGAATGACTGCAGCATGAAAAGTAAAGCTAATGACGGTACGAGGCTCACAAAAGGGATGCAGAGCAGAGCCATGTATATGCTGTCCCCAGACTTCTGAATTCTCACATTGTTCTGATTTTGAAAGGTGTCATATGGCAGCACAGCAGGCTAATGATGTAGCATGTTCAGAGGAATTAGTTTAAGGGGCTTTTTTTTTTCCCCCAACCCAGTGAAAAATAGTAGAAATAGTGAATTTTTGGAACTTAATGGGATCATACTGTTCTTTCTTCACATTGTCAACTTCACTTAATTTCCTCCTTCCCATTAATGTGTCTAATGCATATGTCAGGCGGAAGCCCAACACACTAGTGGCAAACAGACTGTTGTACGGAGGCGGCAAAGTGTTAAAACAATTGAGCAAGTGAGTACTAAAGTTTGCTGCTCTGGCCATATGGTACAGTGTTTAATTTCCCGTAGTGAAGGAACGTGGCTGTCATAGAAAAAGATGATGAATAAATTTACTTGGGGCAACTTATTATAATGAAGAATGACTTCTCAGAGGAAGCAAACAGAGGAATTTAAAGTCTGATGAGAAGCATATGGGAAGCATTAAGATATAAGCAAGGGTAGCAAGGCTGTGTGCTTTAAAAATGAAAGACATTTAATCGATGCTTGTTGCTGGTGTTGACATATGGAAGTGAGAAATGGGTTTTGATTTGGAAGACAGGAAGAAGGTTAATAGCAGTAAAGGTGGTTGCAGAATGATTGATACTTGGAATAACTGAGGCAGAAAGGGAGAGAGCACTTCATGCAGTCCGGCAACATACTCAGAAGAACAATGTAATCCAGAAAATAAAGAACATGAAATGACTGGGCAGGTCACATGGCTGTAAGGAGAACTGACAGGCCAAATTAGCAATGATAAATAGCCCATGGACAGCAGGGGGGACTAAGACAGGCAAGAGTGGCAGGGCTGGCTGTGCAAGGGCAGAGCAGAGGAGATCGGCCATTTCTCAGTATTGGTCTGGTGCAGAATCCCTGTACAGCAAATGATGGAAGGAGACGGGGTGGGAAGGAACAGCAAGAGTGATGTACGAGGAGTAACCAGTGTTGCTGCTGTCTATGTGTGTGTATTTTCCCAGCAGGTATGCAAGGCAAATGAAGGGGAGTGAATGAGGTTGCATAGCTCTTTCCTTGTAGCAGCTCCTGCTTTATGTGGACATTTTCTTTCTCAAAAACTGAAAGGCACACTCAGTCCTGATGGTTAGCTCTTCCCTCTGTGCTGCAGTTCTCCCACAGCTCACAGGTATTGCACAGGAGGAAACAACCAAACCCCTGCAGTATGGAGTGACAGGTGGGCGCAAAGCAGCCTGATCCTGCCTCCCCCAGCCCCTGCTCCTCAAGCAGTCCTGTCGGCCACCTGAGTGCAAGGCCTACAGCGGCCTTAAACCTCCCAGTAGGATGTGCACCAATGTCAGTGCTAGGGTGTACATGGGTAAAATGAGGCGGAAGGTTCCCTGCTCTCAGACTTCCTCGCATTGTCAAAAACTTTCACCTCACCCCTTCCCAAAGCCTGGGCTAGTAAGGTACAGCATCAGCCTCTAAGTACTGCTTTTAAACTCCATGAGGTCAGACAGGCCCTGATATCAGAGGCCTCACAGAGAGCAGCCCTGTGCCAGCTGCAGCACCTGCAAGAGCTTACCGATAGGCTTTGGCATGCCTCCCCCGCCAACACGCACCCTCAATGGCCCGGGGTGTGCAGAACTGCAGAGGGGCCGAGCTGGTCATATTTTTCTCCCTGCGATGGATTTCTATTAAATCCAGCTTCCCAGAGGTGAAAGGTGAGCTCATGAGCTGCCATATGATTTAGCATTTAATACCAGCTTATTCTGCCTGTTTCTGTTACTTTCTTGAGATGACAGTCATAACTCTAGCACACAGAATTCATTCTTACTTGTTAAGTGCTGACATTGCATCTAGATAATAAACAATTTATGATATGAATGTGCAGCTAACCAACTGCACACTCTAGGTACTTTTCATTTTTCAAGTAGAGAAATGTGCTAGCCTGACCTTTATGCTATGCAAGGTTAAAGAATGTATTTTAGAATGAAGAGCCATTGACATCAAGTTAAAAGAAAATGCAACATAAGGTTTTACTTTTCAAGGCAATGATCTGCTTTTTACTAATTGGGCTTCAATAATGCATTTAATATGATACAATTTAGAAAGATATGGGTTTAACTGGAGAAATCAGACAGCTTTAAAATTGTAAGAGAACTTGTGAGAACTTCTTAAAGGGAATGACGCAATTGTCTCTCTCTGCAGAAGACATTTCTGGTGGGAGGTTGCTTCGTGTCAGCCCTCAACAGCTGCTATTGAAACCAATCTCATTCTGTATCTTCTGTATTTTGATGACCTTGGCATGAAGAGCTGGAGTATACAGAAGTGATTAACAGATACACAAAGCTGAAAGGCATTGTCAGTAAAAAAGAAAAGACTATCACTATATCAAGAGGGAAGAACTCAAAAACCAGAAATGAAATAAAGTTAAGTAGTGTGAAGTCATGCATTTAGAGACCAGTAACAGAACTCCTACTGTAAGCTTTGGCTCATTAGTTGGAAGTGGCTAAGAGGGAGAAAAACCTAGGTATATTATTTGATCACTGAATGATTACGAGCCAGCATTGTAATATGGGCATTAAAAAGGCAAGTAAAATCCTAAGAAGTGCTGGGTGAAAGGTTTCCAAGGAAAATAAGGAAGCATTGATGTCATCAGACAAAGCTTGAGACTTGGTTTGGAATACTTGCCAAACCTATTCAAGGCAGGGGGTTTCAGACTGGAACACGTCTGGAGAAGAGGATGGAGCAGATTGCTGTGTATCAAGACATTGTTATAGGTATATCCTCATGGGGAAGAATTGTTTACATTGAAGAATAAGGTTGGCACAAGAAAAAATAAATCTAAATCAACCAGGAATAGACTTTGAATGGAAATCAGCCTTCCAGAATAAGAGGATTTCTATTTAGATTCAAGTGGGGTCTGATCTGATTATGAATCTGTGTATAATGTGGTTAGCAAGTGAGTTAATTATGGTCTTTATTTCATACTCATACACTTTGGACATGAACAAATGGTAGGCATGCTAAAAAGCAAAAGATACTGGCTGTGGCACTGTTTCACAAAGGCCTGCTTCATACTAACCTGGCACTCCTGAGACCACAGACTTTTTAATACGTGGTACATGCTCCCAGCCTCCAAGTAGTGAGGAGCTACAGCCAGTGCAGGCAGCACTATGGTGAGTCTCTGTTTGCCTGGCATCACAGGAGGAAGAAGATAAAAACGAACAACTCTGGAGTGGACCAGATTGACACCAGCAGCCAGGGAGAGTTCCAGAATAAGGGAATGAGAAAGATGATGAAGAATCATCTGAATTCACTGAGTTCTGGCCCCACAGATCTAAGCAAATTAAAATCTCAGTCTGTGCTTCCTGCACTGGATGAAAGAAGCAGAGCTGTGCATTGGGTCAACTGGGCCTGGAGGTCCTTAGAGATTGGAGGAGGTCTTTTGTACACATGTGGCAGTGCTACAGTTAGCCCTTTCCCCTATCTCCTTAGGCCAGACCCAGGAGAGGGTAAGGCGAATACAAGGTTTAGCTAAAGATGGAGTGAATTCATGAATTATGAGTCACTGTTTCTTCAACAGTAGTGGTGTCATATAGTTGGGTTTTGAAGGCTTGCTCTCCTGACAAAACCTTTAGACTTCCAAATAAAAGACTTTTGTGGGTGCAAGGGCAACTCACATTCCCCTCCTCCCAACCATCAATCCATCTCAGCTGGGAATTTAATTGAATATTTAATGAGCATAGCAGACAAAGATGAAATATTGTGCTTAATTTTGAAATCATAGTTTTACTTATTAGACCTTTAAAATACCTATTTGGTTTTAAAAGATGATACTCCTTTAATTTTCTCATAAAGGCCACAGAACTTAATTAATGAGAAAAAATCTAATTTTAAAGAGTTAGAGACAGGTAGTTACAGAGAGAATGGAAAAAATTGCACAAAACACCCTGTCTCATGAGTGCGCTGACGTACTAGGAAACTAACTCTGAACCAGTCTGCCTGTTGACCAGACAGGGATAAGCCAGACAGCTTCAGTAAGATGTCTGCTTTATTGGTGGGTATTTTTTTTCCATTATTCACCAAGAAATTGCTGGGAGAAAGGAGAATGCTTTTCTTGAAGCGAGCACCATAGAACTTGAATATCCAAGAACATTAATAAGGGAGGTGCTGTAACAAGAGGTGAAATAAAGGGGCTAAATCATAAATTGTTATGAATAGGCACAGCTCCCCCTTAAAACTAATTGTGCAGCTCTGATAAGTAAAACCAAACTGAGCTCAATGTAGCAATGAGCTATTACCACAGCTACGGATTTGGCCAAAAATCTTACAAAAGGGTGGAGGAAAGGTGGAGTGATATGCTGTATAGTCAGAGGGCAACCAACATCACATTTGTGAAAGAGAAGCAGGGAATAAAGTGAGAGGAGGTCAGGGAGAAAATTAAATAGCCCAGCTCCTTGAGCACTCACTCATGTCAGTGCAACTATTTCCATCCAGGCCAGCCAAAGACTGAGTCTAGGGAAAGGACACCCATCTGGGGCAGCCAAAGTTTTTGAGGGGTAGTCTTCAACTCCCAGAAATATAGCTAGAAAATGTGCATATTTTTAGCTTGACTCATCCCTGAATAAAGTGTAGCTGAAGTTCACCAAAGATTCAGGAAATCAAACTGGTTGTGCAAATCCAAAAACTAGTTCAGGAATTCACAAGCACGAAGCAACTGCAGTTTGTTCCTGTCTACTGAGGGAGCCTAAGGAGACCTAGTTTAGCTTTCCTGCATGTGCATGCAGTAGGTGCTTACTCCTTCACCTGCTCTGAGGAGGCCCCAGCAAAGCCTATGGATGCTGCTACCAGAACAACTCCTCTACCTGGAGATGGGGACACAAAAACGGTATAAGGATCAGAGCATCTATTGCACAAGGAGAAGCTGAGAGAGCTAGGATTATTTAGCCTGGAGAAGAGAAAGCTCAGAGGGATGTTGTAAGTATGTATAAATATCTGATGGGGGAAGTAAAGAATAGAGACAGAAACTTCAGTGGTGCCCAGTGGCAGGACAAGAGGCAGTGGGGACAAACTAAAATATAGGAAATTTGACTTAAAAAAAGAAAAATCTTTTTCACTAGGAGTGTAATGGGACAGTCCTGAGCAGCCTGCTTTGAGCAGGGGGGTGTGGACTATACGATCTCCAGAGATGCCTGCCAACCCCTCAGCTGCTCTGCAATGCTGTGAAATACTGCTCACTGAAATCCTGCTTAGTTACTGCTAAGTTTGTGTGGTTTGGAGTAGTCATCTAAGGAAGTCTAAGAGAATCACAGAGTTCCAGTGAAATTAATTAGCAAGTGCTCCTTTGTCTGAATAGATCCCAGGTCATTTTTCCACCTCTTCCAGTGTCCTTTTTTGCACTGTCACCTCAGGCCTCCTGATAATTATATAACAAGTACACTTCAGGGTGAAGTGATTATAGACTGGATGCTACAATCACACTCTGCACAAATCGTATTTTCACCTATGTATGTGCTGCAAACCTGTGACCTGGTTGCAGCGCTGTCATACACACTGTGTAAGAATAAAACCTCAGTCAGTACCTCTTAGAAGCCAGCCAGCCAGGCTGCTCTTTACAAAACAAGCAACATACCTGCTTCAATGTCTACTCGAGGGATGCAATTATATGAATATAGGGAGGCTGTGTGTACTGGTGCATAGTTGTGTACTTACTGTTCAAGTACGAAAGCCGGAAAAGCACATTATGTATACACACAAGTGGTTGCCTTGCAGGTTAATAGCACTTGGAGCCTACAATCTGGAGTGTCTAGATAAATGTGCACAATTACTTTGTAAAACCGAAAAGGATTCCCTTTATCCATGTTGAAATTTGCCTTCAAGAATGCTGAGGCTAGAGATACCTGGTTTAATACCTGTGGGAGTGAATGGTAATAGGCCATAGACTCTACTCTTTATCTTTATAGAATCATTCTCTCAGACTTGAAGAAGCCAAGAGTCACTTGAAAAAAATGTGATATATTTTCCAGCACAAAGAGCCAGATTTTATCCTTTGACATATGCAGTTTCCCGGGAGGTGGGTGGTCAGGAATTCCTTGCACTTGATAGAAGGCATCAAGCATAGGTTTACTTCTCATTGAACTTCTACAACTGCTGAAACTCAGTAATTTCTCATTCTTTTCCCAGACTTATTCCTTTCCTTACTGTTAGAGTAACTGTGCACTTCATTCTTCACCAGTCAGATCCAATACCTGCTTCAGAAGAAAGAGACTCATATCACCTCCTGCCCAGAGAGACTGTCAATAATAGTAAATACCTAATTTGGTGCCATCACAGCACAGGCAGCGCTGGAGTCTGGAAGCATTCAAACCCATGGGGAGTAGAGCTGAATGCAAGAAGACCCTCGTAACATTAACCCTTCAACATGAAACTGGATATATGGAAAGTGACAGCTGTATTTGTCTAAGAGGGTTGCCTACCAGCCAATACAGAAAGGTTAAAGAGAAGCATGACTGCAAATACCTTGTCCAGACTTGCATAAGGGGACAGTGGAAGTATATGGTTAATGGCAGAAGACTGTGGGCCAGCATGAGGGACAGCCAGCTTGGAAGAGAGCGTGTTGGGGAAGCCTCAAGGAAAAAGGAATGTAACCTCGCCGCTCTGCAAAATCCTGGGAAACATTAATATTGTGGTATCAATTATAAGTCACAGGAAATTATTATAGCATTGGTTAAGTACATGTGAGGTCACATTTGAGATGCTGTATGCCTTTCTGGTCACCTTATAAAAGAAGGATATTATGGAAAAGTACTAGAGGGCAACAGAGATGACTCAGGCACACAGCAGTTTTTAGAAAGGTTAGGTAAACTGAATCTGCATTCTTTACAGAAAAAGAGATTATAGGACTTATTAAAGTACTGCAGGCAACTTCTGAGAGAAGAAGAAAAAGCTGCTGTAGCCTACTTGAGCTAGGGTGCATGAATGTCATCAACAAAGAACAGACAAACTAAAAGGACTGAGGAGGCACTTCAAGGAATAAATTAGCTGGGAGAGAAATTGAGAGCTGCTAAATAAAAAGTTGAAACAATATGAGGGCAAAAGAATTATTTAGAGAAGTGAAAAAGTACAGTCTGACAGGATTAGATAACCTTGGGCAGCTCTTTTTAAATAAGGAATAAAATATTAATCCAACTGGGTTTCTGTAAGTGGTATACTAGAGGTAAAGCACGCTTGGCTGCATAATGCGTGATTGTAGGAGTCAATAATGTGAGTAATATTAAATGCTACACGATAATCAGTTGACCAAAAGATGTATTTCTCTCTAGATCATGAAAATGGAATTATACCATCAGCACAAAAAATGTGAGCGGGCTGGGAAATGCCACAGATTTCCTGTTTTCTGAGTTTCCTATAAATTAGATGGTCTCACAGGACTAGAAGGGATAACAGTCCTCCAAAATCCATGAATATTACAGACTGCAGGAGGAAATCCCCTGGATATCAGAGAATGTCAGGAGGTCTGAAACATTGTGTTTTGGTACTGCCTGCTCTCATGCTGTGCTTCCAGGAACACACCTGTGGTATCACAGGTTTCTTCAGGAGTCACGTTCCTCTCATCTTCCTGCGGTTAGAGGCACTATGGAGTGAGTTCTCATAGGACATGTAGGAAGGAAAACCCTTCCCAGCTTGATGTGGGCTGGTGTTTTTAGGGATACGTTCTCCAATTCTTTTGTTTCCTTGCCTAACCACGTCTCACCAGTACCATATATGAAAGCCTGTGTGGGCTTACAGCCACAGGTAATGTCAAAACTGAGTTTCTCCCAGCAAGATACCCACCATACCCTCATGCGTGAAGGGCCAGCTCCTAGGTGGAGCTGGGAGGAAGGCTCAGTGAAGCCATGGGATGGGGATGGTACCCAAGTCAGGCACCTTTAGGTCTGCTCAGAGTTATTCTCACTGGCCTCTCTAGATGTTGGGCATGCAAGGAGGGCTCTTGTGCGTGGCCTCTGCCATGCAATGTGGGGGGCTCTCTGCTGGCCCCTGGTGAAATCCCTGCTGGCTGAGGGGAGTGCAGAGCTAGCAGGGACTGCTTTACTTTGAGCCCAGCCACCAGCTGAGCAGGGACCAGCACCATACCTTGTCCTGGCCCGCAGGCAAAAGAGCTCTCTCCCCTTGTCTCTCAATTCACAGCAGGTCTCATGTGGCTCTCAGCCACATCATAAGCAGCTCCTGAGGCAAAAAAAAATTGGCCACACATCTCTGAGACCTCTTTTTCTGATGACAGTGGTTAGAGTGGTTCTGTTGTGCTTATCCAAGGTGCCGGAAGAGAGTCTGAGCTACAGACAAGCTTTTGTAATGCAAGACCCATACAGCAAAGGACTCTACTAAATTCATGACATAGCAATGGTTTTATAGCACTGGAAGCAAAGGGAGCAGAAACATGCTATCTAACAGCAGTGTTGGAGCAGGTGATAATCAATCTGGGAACTGCTGAACTTCTATCACTCCCCTAGGTCTTAGATACCTGGACACGTGCAAATACACTGTGTGTTTTTCCAACCTCTAATAATGATGGTATGAAATCCCCTGTACCTAGGAAAGGCCAAAGATGGTGGAAGCATCTACAGAAAGGGCAAAGTAAGGAGGAATAATTATTTACATCATTGTGGATTAAAAGCCTCAAGAGAGCAATCTCAGTGGCTCTGCTTGTGGTACCAAAACAAGTAAGAGCCAACAAGTGGCAGGAGCTGCTGAGCTGCTTGGGCAGTGTTCATTTTTTATGCAGATCTTGGAAATTGTTACCACTTTAGGAAAAACATAACTAAATAAAATGGCTGGGAGGCAAACAGATTTGAGTTTAAACAACATGAATTTAAAATACGAATAACAATCTTGGTAGATTAATCAATCCAAATGTTGGGGCGGTTGTTTGGGGAATTTTTTTCCTCCTCTGCAGCTGTATCTTGCTAAGTAACACATTTCTATTTCAAGGCTGTTAATGCTGGAGCAGCTGCAACACTCTCTGGGAATTTTTTAAAATCATGATGAAATTAAAGGCAGAGACATAAAAACAAATCCTTCACAGCTACCCTGGCTGATGGCATTATAACAGTAACAGTCATTTTCAGTACATCATATTCTTGGCAAATGCTACTTTTAGTCAGTGCAAGTCATAACACTGCATGTGTCTTAATGCATTTTTTTCTTTGCCACCTAAAGATAATTATCAAATATTAAGAAATTGAGCTTCATGGCCTCCCTTTAAGAATGTGCTTTATCTCTTTTATTCCCCCCTATTTTTTAGATGTGGAGTAACTGGCTTACCAAACTGTCAGTTACAACAGGTTTTGTTTATTTTTTTAAAGAGGTCTGGGTTTCTAAACTGTGTGCACCTAATTGCCTAGAAACAAGAGATGTGATTGCAAACACAAATTAGGTATTTGCATATACAATGATGAAACTGGCCAGTTGTGTTTAGTGACTTGATTGTAGGAGCTGAGAGTGTGATTCTGAGCTCATAACATTTCTCTCAAACACTGTTTTGGAAAAAAAAAAACCCAAACACAGATGTTTAAATCCAAAGCCCTGATAGAATTGAATCTGGACAGGGACATCAAGGGCAACAAGAAAAGCTTCTATAGGTACGTTGGTAACAAAAGGAAGACTAGGGAAAATGTGGGCCCTCTCCAGAAGGAAACAGGAGACTTGGTTACCTGGGACATGGAGAAGGCTGAGGTACTCAATGACTTTTTTGCCTCAGTCTTCACTGGCAAGTGCTCCAGCCACACCACCCAAGTCGCAGAAGGCAAAGGCAGGGACTGGGAGAATGAAGAACTCCCCACTGCAGGAGAAGATCAGGTTCAAGACCATCTAAGGAAACTGAAGGTGCATGGGACCTGATGAGATGCCTCTGTGGGTCCTGAGGGAACTGGTGGATGAAGTGACTAAGCCACTATCCGTCATATTTGAGAAGTCATGGCAGTCCAGGGAAGTTCCCACTGACTGGAAAAGGGGAAACATAACCCCATTTTTACAAAGGGAAAAAAGGAACACCAGGTAACTACAGGCCAGTCAATCTTACCTCTGTGCCCAGCAAGATCACAGAGTGGATCATCCTGGAAACTATGCTAGGGCACATGGAAAATAAGGAGGTGATTGGTGACAGCCAACATGGCTTCACTAAGGGCAAATTGTGCCTGACAAAATTGGTGGCCTTTTATGATGGGGTTACAGCATTGGTGGATAAGGGAAGAGCAATGGACATTATCTACCTGGACTTATGCAAAGCATTTGACATTGTCCCTCACAACATCCTTGTCTAAATTGGAGACACAGATTTGATGGATGGACCACTCAGTGGATAAGAAATTGGCTGGATGGTCATACTCAAAGAGTTGCAGTCAACAGCTCAATGTCTGAGTGGAGACCAGTGACGAGTGGCATTCCTCAGGGGTTGGTATTGGGACCGGTGCTGTTTAACATCTTTGTCAACGACATGGACAAGTCGGGATCAAATGCATCCTCAGCAAGTTTGCCAACAACACCAAGCTGTGTGGTGCAGTTGACACGCTGGAGGGAAGGGATGCCATCCAGAGGGACCTTGACGGGCTTGAGACGTGGGCCTGTGCAAACATCATGAAGTTCAACAAAGCCAAGTGCAAGGTCCTGCACATGGGTTGTGGAAATCCCAAGCACAAATACAGACTGGGTGATGAGTGGATTGAGAGCAGCCCTGCAGAGAAGGACTTAGGGGTATTAGTGGATGAAAAAATGAATATGAGACAGCAGTGTGTGCTCACAGCCCAGAAAGCCAGTCGCATTCTGGGTTGCATCAAAAGAAGCATGGCTAGCAGGTTGATGGAGATGATTCTTCATCTCTACTCTGTTCTGGTGAGACTCCATCTTGAGTACTGTGCTCAACTCTGGGGCCCCCAACATAAGAAAGACACGGACCTGCTCGAGCGAGTCCAGACAAGGGCCATGAAGATGACCAGGGGGCTGGAGAACCTCTCCTATGAAGACAGGCTGAGACAGTTGGGGTTGTTTAGCCTGGAGAAGAGAAGGCTCTAGGGAGACCTTATAGCGGCCTTCCAGTATTTAAAAGGGGCCTACAGGAAAGGTGGGGAGAGACTCTTTATCAGGGAGTCCAGTGATAAGACAAGGTGTAATGGTTTTAAACTGAAAGAAGGTAGACTTAGATTAGATATTAGGAAGAAATTCTTTACTGTGAGGGTGGTGAGACATTGGAACAAGTTGCCCAGAGAAGTTGTGGATGCCCCATCCCTGGCAGTGTTCAAGGCCAGGTTGGATGGGGCTTTGAGCAACCTGGTCTAGTGGAAAGTGTCCCTGCCCACGGCAGGGGGGTTGGAACTAGATGATCTTTAAAGTCCCTGCCAACCCAAAACATTCTATGATTCTATGTTGAGTGACCTGCCCATAAGTACCTATGAAGCACGAGAAAGGCTAGGAACGGAGCACATGCCACTGCCCTGTGTCTTCTGTATCAGGAAAATAAACCATCTTTTTATAGAAGTCCTATTCAACTGCAGAGCTGTAGGATCGATTGCTTTCAACGGTTGTTTGAGATGAAGAGCTAGGAATCCAAACTTTCACATCACATCAATGCTGTTCAGAGAAAAGAGATGAAAGAACAAGAAAATCCTTTCTCCACTGCAAAACCACTGCCTCCAAAACACCTTTCTTCTAGAGCGTCAAAAGCCTCAACAGGCTCCAAATAATTTGTAAAACCTGAAGCTCTTCCCTCCTTAATGTCTACCAGGCATTTACACATGAGGAAATAGAGCTACCGCCACTGGGAGGCACAGTATGCAGAAGACCCAGAATACATTATCCATTTAGGGCTGAATTTGTAAAACCACCTTCTACTTCAGTAGATGCAAGCTAAACACAGGTCTCCCTTAGTTATTAAGTCCAGTCACTTTAAAATACAGGCTTGTTGCCTGCACAATAGAAGCCCCAAAACTACAACGCACCACAGGAAGAGTACAAGAGAAGTCAAAATTACTCCATCAACCTAGAGAAACTGGGCCTGTCAGGTAAAAAGGTGCTGTGAGCCTGGGGAGGGCTCTATAGACTAGAAACAAGCAAAAAAAAATAGCAATTAGTCCTTTACCCCTCCCTTCAGAGACCTTCCCTTTTTGCTGGGGGAAAATGCCATTTCTCTCTCTAAATCTAGCAAAGAGCACAATCACAGAAACAATCCACATTGACCAGGTACCTGCAGAGGGTTCACAGTGCTCCTCTGACATCCACAGGAGTTGCTGTTAGGTTTTGTGAGCCACATCCTGCTGGTTTGGTCCTCGGTCAATGGAGAACATGAGGCCTTAACCAGGGCAAACAGTTAAAGGATTCCTGGCAAACAGCAGAGTGTTCCTGATACAAGGCCTGCCTTTATCTTACTATATGACACTGGAAAATACACCTGTCAGGACCAGGATGGATGTCTTTCCCTCTCAACCTGCTGGGGGTAACAGAGAGGAGAAGGTTACAGAAAGCAGGCTCTTTGCTTACTACAAGAAGGCGGAAGCTGAGAGTGAGGGACTCTTGCAGAAGACAGGAAGAAGATGGCTCTTGTCCTCAGAAGGTATCAGAGAAGTGAAGGGGAAAGGAATCAGTGATATGATTTAGGTGCATAGAAGATGCTAGTATCTCCCTCCTCATCAGGTAGAATCTAGTGTATATGTCTGAGGCAGGGGAAAGAGATGTAGAAAACCATCTCCAGGCCTTGTGGTTTTCTGGCAGGATTTAGGCAGGTGTTTGTTCTCCCACACAAAGCAGACAAGCTGTTCTTTGGCCTGATCCTGTAAAAGGCTGAGTCACTTCCAGGGCTCAGTACCCCTCCTCATGAAGGTACTGCCCCAGCCAGTTTCAAGGGTCTTTTTGATTTTTTTATTGTCTTTTGTGTTTCTTTCTTTGGCAGAATGACTTTCAGTTATTTCCACATGAACGGTTTCCAGCTTTTTGCCTTATAAGGCCAATGACAAAGGAGAGAGTGTGGTGACAAAAACCAGCCCTATCAAAGCACGATAAAGTTCTTGCTGTCTGCCTTTATCACAGATCTAAGCAGTGTCAGGCACTCAGGATTTAAACAAGTGGCAAAGCTAAAAATACATGGAACAAATGCGCTTGTTGTTTTGACTTTCAAGAATTATTTATTACAGATGAAATCTGCTTTGTATTTAATATACACAGCAGAAAGGGAGCGGGGCTTCTAGGAGACTTGGATGCACTCAGCTCTCGCCTTGCAAGTGCAACACAGCTGAGACATGAACGCTAGGCCTGTGAAGGCACATTTATCTGGAAGTTGTCTCTGACCTAGAAGGCCCCCTGTTTTTGTGGTTGGATCCAAGTGGGTCAGTTGCTGCATCTGCACAGAGTTTCACTGGTTTCAGCACCTGGGCAGACCCTGCTGCAGGATTCAAATCCTTGTGGATGTCTAAGTCCAGACAGAAGCAGCATCCAAGGATCCCCATCTATCTTTGGCGTAAGGGCTCATTCCCATGTCTGGGAGTCCTCAGCAGGACAAGGAGCCAGCCTACTCTCCAATCCACAACACACAAGTGATGGAATCCCCTACAGAGAGGAGGAACCACCCACAGGCTGATCGGACAGGTACCTACGGATCCTTCAGAGCCCTGGAGAATGGGGCTTACAGCTCACAACCCATGCCGTATCACTGTTCCGCACTAAAAGCAAGACTGCTTTCAGGACTGCCTGTGCCAAGGATAAAAACAGCAGGTCGTTCAGAACTGGTTTCAGCTTTCTGGTTCACACTCTTTATATCACCCAGTCCTTCCATTTCCTATCACCTTCTGTACTTGTCTCCCTCTCTGGACACTATTCCTGTTCTTGAGTGCCCATCTCCTGTGTTCATCATCCTGCCAGTCTCCTTCAGACACTGACGTGGAAGCACCAGTACGCAGTAAAAACAAGGCCTGCAGCACTCACTCAGTGCTTGAACGCACAGGCTATCTATAAGCTTATAGTGGCAGGTTTGTGGGGAGGCAGACACACTCTCAGTCCTCAAGAGCCAGTGCAGAAATGAACTAAAGAAACTCTGACCACTTTCTGCCTCTGATATTTCTCAGGCCTGGATAACAGCATCACTGATGGGATTATATCATGGTTTCTACTTCATGCTATGCCCAGTTACACTGTGCAGTTCACTGCCACTCATTATTGGTGGAGGCCAAAAGTAGACATGGTTTGAAAAATGATTGGACAGTTTCATGGCAGATACACCCACAGTGGTTTTTAAACACAATGATTTATATACTTACGAGGTCCCTAATCTATTAACTGCTGAAGAGGTATACAGCAGGGAAGGAGTACTCTGCACTCTCCCCTTTTCCAATATTTCTTCCCTGAACATCTGCTACTGGACAGTGTCAGAAACAGGCTGCAGAGCTAGAGGAATCTTTGATCTAACCCAGTAAGACCATTACCATGTTCTAAAGGACTGAAAATTCCTGCGGTTCCCTTATTCACTCTTGACCCCAGTGCATATCCTCAAGTGCTGCCTGGTCTCTGCTACCCAGCTAATGACCTCATCCTTTGCTCATTACTGGAGGACTGCTCTTTCTTTGATTAATCATTCTCCATATTAATATCAAACAGCCTTTGGCTTTCTCAAGTGGATTACTGTTTCTGTCAAATTATTCCTTCCCCTTCCCCTCAGATAAAGAAAATGCATAAAATGGATAAATGATGACCATCAGTCCTATGGGAATGAAATAGATGCATTTTAAATATAGCTTGGGAAAAAAAAAAGAAGAAACCCTACCTGTGAGTTAGCGTTTGATATGAACTTGAAATGACTTGTGAAATAGAAGATCAAGAGTCTTAAAGGCTGAGACCTATATTTTGAGTTTCTACAAAGTTGGGTGAGAAAATTGTTAACATTTTTTTGTTGTTGTTCACTTAAAGCAGCTTCAAAAATGGAGCTGAATTTTCTTGAAGAATAAGGAAGAATGTGATAGAGATTTTTAACCTTTTTTGATTTTCAAGGTGGAGGGAAGATATCTTTTTAAAAAGCAATTAAAATTGTATTTTACAATGAACTTGCCTACCTAAAACATGTAGGCTACCTAAAACATGAGCTCTTTGTAATTACAAAGTTCTTTTTACTCAAGAGATCTCAAAACAGTTTAACTATCCAGAATCACTTGTTATGTGCAAGACAGCCAGGTGTTGTTATCATGCCTCACTGTCAGATAAACTCATGTCAAATTAGGCTCTCAGTCATCTTGATTACTTGAATGAGTCAGGCAGCAGTGCCATTGGACCTGCTCAGGTAAGAGCTGTTCAGAAATAGTCAGAGGCAGTGACAGAATGAGTCAGGAGTCCTAATTCCTGCTCCATTACTCTAACACTTCACTTCCTCCAGTAAAGCTGTAGACATTTCTTCTGCCACCATGGCATCTCACATGAGCTGAGGGAATGGAGTTGCTGAAGTTTTTTTTTTCCTCTGACAAGTTTTCTAGCAAGTTTAATAAATAAAATCTGAAAGTTTTTTAATATTCTCCCCTACAGCTGTGTGAATGGCACTGAGCAAGCTGTTATCTGCTGGATTTGCAAGAACATGAGCTAATTTCTGAGCTCCTAAAATACCATCTGATTTCTCTCCCTGATCAAAAGACAACTGTCTCCAGCAAAATTTCAGCTGAATTCTTTTGGCAGTTTTGAGAAAAAAAACCCAGACTTAACATACTTGGGAGTGGGGGAGAATGGGGCTTTGGCTTTGAAAGAACAATGCTTCAGCAAAACAATTTTCCTATGAAGGGAGTCAGCATTTATGGTGGGGACCGCCCAGCTGGAAAGCAGCTCAGCAGAAAAGGACTGGGGGTCCTGGTGGACACCAAGTTGACCATGAGCCAACAGTGTGCCCTTGCAGCAAAGAACAGTATGGGCTGCATTAAACGAAGTATTGTCAGCAGGTCAAGAGAGGTGATCCTTCCCCTCTACTCAGCACTGGTGAGGCCACACCTGGAGTAGTGTGTCCACTTCTGGGCTCCCCAGTCCAAGACAGACACGGACATATTGGAGAAATTCTAGTGAATGGCCACAAAATTGATGAAGGGACTGGAGCATCCCTCCTATGAGGAAAGGCTGAGAGAGCTAGCTCTGTTCAGCCTAGAGAAGAGAAGGCTCAAGTGGGATTTTATCAATGTAAGTACCTAAAGGGAGGGTGCAAAGAGCTCAGAGCCAGGCTCTTTTCAGTGGTACCCAGTGACAGGACCATAGGCAATGGGCAAAAACTGAAACACAGGAGGTTCCCTCTGAACACCAGGAAACACTTTTTTACTATGAGGGTGACTGAGCACTGGCACAAGTTGCCTAGGGAGTTTGTGGAGTCTCCATCCTTGGAGATAATCAGAAGTTGTCTGGATGCCTCCTGGTCTCTAGGTGGCCCTGCCTGAGCACGGAGTTTGGACCAGATGACCTCCAGAGGTCCCTTTCAACCTCAACCATCCTGTGATTCTCTAATTTTCTGAAAGCACTGACTGTATCAGCAGTGGTAACAGAAGGTTTGGGGTTGGGGCTGCTTTCAGTTACCCCACATGACAGACCAGGAGCAGTCTGTGAGCTTTAGGCACAGCCTTTCCTTTCTAGCCCTATAACCAATATCCTGCAGTGCCAGGTTGGGAGATGAAAGGGCTTTTCCCATGCTATGTAAGGATGTGCTGACTCACACAAGGACCAGATAAAAGATCTCTAAAATCAATTCCAGTAGGTCAGAACAGATTTTCATGGTTGTCCCTTCAATGTATGTGCTATAAATCTATGATTCTCCCATGTGGATGAACGTTTTAAGACAGATGGTCTCTGGTTTGGGCATGGAGCAGAATGCATCAACACTCAGAGATCCCAAGGCTATTTCTAGTGGTGACCTTCCATGCGACACAGTTCTAGACTTTACTTTCTGGGGTATATCACTTACCCACCCCACTGCATGAGCATTATCTGCTGTGCTCATGAAGGCTCGAACCTGATCTCTGGGAAATTGATGGAACATTTGCCACTGACTTTGATAGAGCTACAAACAGATGCAAGTTTATTCCTATTCTACGTCCTTCTAGTTCACAGCTGCACTGCTTTCTGTGCCCTATGCATAGATCAAAAAACACAGGAATCTTTTTATGTGCACTAAGTTGTTTCCACAGCATAAAAATCTTTGCCCACTAGATCTTTTAAATAACACAGGCTCAGATGTGACCTCCTGCAATTTAAATAACTTGGGAATTCAAGTTAGAAACCTCTTTGATATGGTTCAGGGTCTGTAAACCTGCTTAAATCTTCCACAGAGAAATCTCATACTATTTCTTTTTTTACAGAGGTTCCACAACAGAAAATAATTATAAGAAACCAATTATGGTCCCTTGGAGTTGGCCTTAACAACCAAGTTGCTGTGTTTGAAAAGCAAAAGTTCACCAAAGTAGCAACAATACAGATTATATCTGTCTCAAGTCTTCACAGGAGTTTATTTTTATTTCTGAGACTGCTTTGCTTACAGCTTTGTACAGAATTAGCAAGTCACTGATTGAGTTTTAAGCTGTCCCCAGACTTACACAGCCATAGGCAGCTCCCAGGGCTTCTGCATTGTCTGGGAGTCAGTGGAAGTTGCTGGCACAGAACAGACAGCAGAATTTTGGCCTCTGGCCACCACACAACCGTGAAAGGCTCAAACCACTGTACAAACAAAAAGGACCCAGTCCCATCCAAAAGCACCTTCAAAAGTGCATTATCATGCAAATATCCCAACATGGCTTGTACAAAAAGCAAACAAACAGCAGAGAAATACCCAGCTGTGAAATATAACTGTAGTCTTGACTGAATGTCTCTCTCTTTCCACCTCCACAACTGTAAGCACAGCAACAGTAACATTAAGGCTCACACAAGCGAATTTGAGTAAGGTAGCAAGCAAAGGTAAGACTTTGAGTTTTAGGGTATGACTAAAAATCTCATGAGGAATGCAGGTTTTGAGGAAAGCCTGTCCACTGTGTTGAAGTGCCCAAGGTGCTGGGATCATTTAGATCAAGTATTCACAAACACCTGAATTCTTGTGTGCACTTCCAAGTGATGCACACCACCAGAGGCTCACCCAGAGCTGGATGAAGCACCTGCATTATAAGCATTTCAGTCAAGTAGAAGGATGTGTGGTGGCCAAGACACTGTTTAGCAGGATTGCCCTCACCCACACCACACCCCTTGTATGCACAGGAGGCCCGCAGAGGATGAGCTGAATAGAACAGAAGTTTGCTTGTGTGTGCCTTGTGATGGAGATCAGAGAATAGGATACAGGGGTGGGAGATTCTGAAATCTCATCTCTAATTTTTCTCTCTTCCTCTTCTAAAAGACTGTGAAGGAATGAAGCACAATCAGTTCAGGGGAAGCTGGGTATCTAGTTCCCTTACCCTATAACAAAATAACCTGAACAGCTTTTTGCAAACAATCACAAAATTATAGAGCAACACCCTTTTATTTGCCACATACATTGAAGCATGTTCTACGGGTAGACACACACAGCACCTACCATCATCTAGTATAACTGAGGCACAGAGGCTGAGACTTTTCTAAGTAGGTGCACAGTTCCTCTGAATTGAATGTGGGCTCTAAATTCTTATGTAGATGCAAATATAACTGGCCTGATTTTTAAATACATAAGGATTTTTCCTATGACTTCAGTGAAAAAGCTTGTAGTGTTCAGCAGTCTAGAAATTTAGGCCCTAAATATTCAGGTGTTTATTACTCTGGGACTTCCAAAGGACTTAAGCACCTAACTATTTTTGAGGAACTTGGATTCGGATCTTAATTTCAGGTACCAGCTTGACCGTGTATCTTACAGACAGTCTAAAGAGAACACCTGGCTAGCAACTCATTTATCTTCCAGGTACTGTTAAAAATTAAAGATCAACAAAACTACAAATTTGTTTTGAAACAGCACTTCTTTCTATGGTCTACAAGTAACGTGACTAAAACTTGCAACTCGCATCAAGACTGTATTCAGGCCTGGCAGAGTAAATGTGGATGTGTAGCTCCTGCACTTGTGTGTGCTGACTGCAAAACTGTATAGGCAAGTGAGCGGTGTGACCCTGAGCGGTTACTTGCAGTGCACCATCACCTAATTTACGGGCACGTTTGTGTCTGTCTGAATGAATTAGGCACCTACCTGCACTGTGTGCAAATACCACAAACCCTTCAATCTCACCCTACCAGATCTGCGTTAGGGCCCAGGTGGGGCAGAGGCTCTGGAAGGGCTGTGTAGTCCCGTGCATGGGGCAATTCATTGACTCTCCAGAGACCTCGGTTCTTTTCTTAGAAATGTTATTCATGTGCTATGTGACCTTTGGAGCGTCCCTATGCTCCTCTGCACTTCCGCTTCCCCTCCCAGGCCTGCTTTCCCTCACTGCAAATTCTTTAGAGCAAAAATTTTCTCCTTTTTTTATCCTTCAGTCTCATGCAGTGGTGATGAAATAAAAAAAGTAATAGCAACTGAGAAAAACAAAAGCATATAAATTAATTTTTAGTTCATGGATGTTATAATGTTGTCCATGAGGATGAGATGTAGCACTATATTCTTGCGATTGTGTCATTAAGGTATGCCGGGAAAATGTTAAGTCAGGTCTTTGGCTGAACTGCTGTATACATTATTAAGAAAAAAACCCCAAACCTTCAAACAAAACTCACGTTGCAGACCCAGATCCCTCTCAAAGTTCATCTGTCTTCCTTGTTTTAGCCTCCCACTGGGACTAAATGAAGTGTCTGCTTGCCAAAGAAAACTTTGGCTTCTTGAAGAACCAACACATGAAAAACAAACCTGAGAGCTTTGATGGCTTGCTTTCCATTTTTCATTGAAACACCTAACAAAACTCCAGGACCAGCATTACCCGTTAGTTCTGTGCTTCATGGCTGCCTGTATGTGTCTAGAGAGGCAGATAAAGCGTCGTGTGTCACCACTCAAGGAGAGCTGTGGGGTCTTTCTGTGGCTGGGATGGAGCTCAGGCAAGTGTCACTTGGCTGGGCCGGGGCAGGAGTGACGAGCTCAGTCACGGGCTGCCCCACGTCTCCTCCAGATGTCAGCGCAGGACTAGGCAGCTCCAACTCGTGGCCTGCTCGCTGTGGCCCTCCTCTATGGCACTGTGCAGAAGGGCAGGCGTCTCCGCTTCCCTCTCTGCTAGATTTGTTTTTCTAATTTCTTTTTACTTGAAGCTTTACCAGCTGCTTTATTACCAGGCTGAGCTTTCCTTGCAGCCTCTCCGTGTCTCCTCCTCCTTCCCCTTTTTTGTTCCTCGAGACAATCACTGTCTCTGGTCCCAGCTGCCACTGCTGATTTTTCATTACAGTTTAATTTAAAACTGGGATTGGAATGGAAATGTCTTTTTGCCATTTGGGGTTTGCGAGGCCTGTGGTTTTATTGCCAAAGGCACAAATGTTAGCTACTACTGTTTTTCCAGAGTACAAGTGTAAGGGGCCTGCCAAAGGGGGGCAAAAGGGTCAGGAGGCTTGTAGGGAACAGTAGGGGAGGAAAATAAATCCACCTCACAGCAAGAAAATAACCCAATCTTTGCTTATGCATTTATGCTGGTACATGTGCTAGTGTGTTAGGAGGTGGGGTTGTAATATGTCTCTGGGCATGGGGTCTGTGCAGTGCACTCATGAAGCAGATGTAAAAACAGACCAAAGCTCTGCTTGCTTCCTCAGGGGGGGAAAAAAAAAACAAAACAGGCTAACTACTTTTCGTTTAAAGCTCCCTGGCTCTCTTGCTTTATATAGCAAGCTGAGTGTTACATAGCACCCTGCTCAGTAATAGCACTTTGAGGGAAAACAAAACTGGAGCAAAGATGTGTGAGAAAAGGAGACCTGCTAATCACGGTCTTCAGTTCTCTTTTCCTTGCCTACACCCGAGAGTACAGACATCACTACAAGCTCTCCCAGGAGGTCAATGGCAAGCCCTCCTAAGTCCGTGTCCCCCCCCCCACATGTCCCCAGCTGGCAGAGCCTCTGCTGCCTCTCCTGGTTTGCTTTACCCAGTCTCCTCCACTCATCTATAAGGAAATGATCACAGAAAGAAGAAAGGAGTAGCAGTGTTTCCAAGTTCCAAATTAACTTAAGCTGGATGAAAATTTAATCCTTTCTCTCTAGAGATAAATGGAGGAGGATGTGGTGGACAGTTGCAGTCTTCAATTTAAATATTTAGCATCAGCACAGGAAGCTACTCTTTCCAGCATGGCAGATTACAGATGGGAGTGCCTAATCTCTGATCTGTTACGCTAAAAAACAGTTATTGTCTCTCCTCCTAGGGAGAGCCTTATCTTTTCCTGCCTACATCATTTCAGATGTCAGACAGAATTTCTGCGTTATCTTGGTGGATCATACTGACTCTTCACATGTCCTACATTTCAACCTCCTCCCCCGTTGGCCTTGGGCTGCTCCACATCCTGAGCTTGTCTGGTATTGATATGGCATTTCACTGTCAGTCCACCTGCATGAGAGCATGTGCTGCTGTGCAGAGAGATGCACAGAGCCTGTTCTCCTCCAGCATTTTTCATATCTGTCTCCATGACCAAACAGGTTCCCAGTTACATACAAGCACTGACAATACATTCAGTGGGGCAGCACAGCTTCTGGCCACATGCAGTTTAGCTTGCTTTCCTCCCTCCTCTCCAGACCTCTAAAGACACTACAGAGCCCTCTGAAATACTGATGCTTCTCCCACACCCAGACAGCCATTTCTACACCCTCCTGCAGTGCCGAGTGCCCCTCCAGCTTTACTTTCCCCTTGTGCTTGGCTGTAACATATATAGTTCTAAAGACGAGGTTATGCTGGAAGACCAGAAGATAATATACCCATTAGTTTGCTGAGCTGATGCACTATGCTTGCCATGATGTTAGATGTGCTGAGGGGGTACACTGGGTCGGAGCTGTGTGCGACTAGTAAGGGAGGTTGAAAACACTGAATTTGGCAATAGAAGGAACCGATTAAGACTCTTGAGAAAGGAAGAAGCATGATCAGAAACAGCAGGAAAAGATTTTAGCTCTGAAGAAAGCTCAGACAAAAGAGCTGAATCACAAAGAGGAACCAAGATGCAATAACAAATTTTGAAAGACATTGTGCCCAGTCCCCGATCCACTCTCAAAAATTTTGCAGTCAGGTTCAGAAGGAAAGGAGAGCTTCCAGAATCACTGCAAATGAAGAGGTAACAGGATTTGGCAGGAGCACAAATGTAAAGGCTGAACAGAGAAATGCTGAAGACTGAGTGTCATCTCCCACTTAGGGTGCATAGGTTTCTCTGTTCACTAGCTGTGATCATCCAGGAAACATTTTTTTGTACAGTGACCTTTCTGTATCCTTGTCAGCCTGCATATTTCATTTTCAACATCTGTTTTCTTTGCTGCCTCTCTGTTTCCAAGTTGGACCTATGTGCCAAGGGATAGTGACAGAAGGCTAGCAACGGGGGTTATTTAGTCTTGGTGGTGCCCTGTTCACATACAGACAGCCTTGGACAAAGATCTGGCTACTGTCCACAGGAAAACTCAAACAAATCAATCCTGAAACAAACAAACAAACAAACAAATACCCAACCAAAAACCAACTTCCTATAGCTTTTCTTCCCTCCCTGTGCAAACAGAGTCTGCTGGGGTCACTGAGTAATTAAGGAATAGATTGGTTAGCAGAGACTTGGATTAATTGCAATGGTTGGCCAAAGGTAAGCTGGCCAAGGGTTTTATTAGAGAAGGGGAACTCTCTCATCTGCCAATTCAGAGAGGGACAGGAATGTCCACACAGGTTCCATGTTCCTGAGAAGCAGCCATGTCTATGAAGGCAAGCGTCTTGGGCCCATCAGAAGAAGTCATCTATTCCCACAAAGAGTGTTTGGAGGAATACCAAAGCCTACCCCAAACTGAGGAACCCCAACAAAGCATGTCCACCAGGAGAAGCTTTCCCAAGGCTCAGTTGGAGACACTAGCTCAGGCTTCAAGCTTGCATCGCTCTGTGGTGGCTCATCATCCCACCACTGCTGGCAGTACCAGGAACTGTTGCCCCCACACCCCAGTGGGAGGCTGCATTTGGTTGCTTACGCAGTATTTGCATTTTGCAGTGTTGTGGGATGTATCCTGTGAGACTGCACCCACTGTGTCTGGCTTTGGGTCTGCTCCCTGCCTGTGTTTGCTCCTCAGTGTTTCAGCTCATGGTCTTTCCAGTCAGCTACAGCACTGGACTGCTCTGTGTCACTTCAGTGACCTGATCTTCTGCCTGCCACAGGAGAAACCTTCTCCTCCTACAGTCCCAGGGCAGTTCAAAAGGTGTGAATAGACTGCTAATTCTGGCATACTAATGCAGTCCCTTAATTCTGAGATTCAGCTTTTCTCCTACTACAAACACACTGCTGTTCCCTTGGCCTCAGCCTCTGAGCTATCTTTCCCATGCTCACTGAAGTCACCACATGGCTTTGCCAGGAGGCATGACAAACACACTCTTTTGGTGTACACCTTACAGGACAGCAAGATATGGAAAACCTATGCCCGTATCTTCCTCCTACATCACTCACTGACACAATTTCATACTGGGCTTCCTGGCTGTCCTTGTGATTTCTATGGAGGACTGTCTCACAGGATTCTCCAGATTTGCCAGTCATCATGGCATCTCTTACCCCCCAGAACTTCTCTTTCTCTCTTTCCATTTGTCTCCCCCCTGACAGAGCTGTAGGCTGCTCTTAATTGCCCAGATCTTTATTACTTATTTCTGGGAAAGCCATACAGGAACACATAAATCTGTAAGGCCAGCTCAGACTGTAATATTGGGCGACTCAACAAAATAATATCTCCCACATAAACACCTACAGTTTGCCCTCACACTTTGCTGCATTCTTCATCTTTCTCATTGACTTTTTTCTCCAGCAGTAACACTGCATTTCTTGAGCACTTTCCAGCTCAAGATCACATAGAAGGCTACAGACAGAAACGAATGAAGCTACCCAGAATCTCAGAGTCAGAAGAAACTGAGAATATGATATGTGACAAGTTGTCTATTGATATTTTTAAAACTTCTAACATCCATAGAGACTAAAGCTCCCCTGCAAAATGTTATAGCAGGCTCTGCAAGTGGTCTCAAAGGAACAGCAATTCTCTGTCCTGCTCTTAGGGGTAATTGCTGGCTTCTACACTGATGAGCTTTCCCGGGAGCATGTGAGGAAGGTCTGAATAGCCCTCCTAATTGCATTTGAAGCTGTGTTAAAAACATGGAAATGGCCAAGGAAGAGACAATCTTCTGAATTCCAGCATGGAAACTGCATGTATACCAAGAGACAGAGATGTTGCTTCAGCCTGTAGTGGTTTTGTTACTAGTTTGCCTTGGGAGACATTCTTTGTCAGGAGTTCTAGCTCAAAATTCCCCAAATGCTACTTCTACCAGCCTAAGCCCTTAAAATCACACATGCAAAATCCCCCAGCACATCTGCACTCCAGGCAACCGTTGGGAAAAACATGCTGCTTTTAGTTTTCAGATCTAGCCTACTGATCCTTCTCCTATGCAATGGTAAACAGAATTCCAGTGGTTTGACCTTTCTTGCAGAATTGATGTCAGCACATGAAAACAATAATATTTCTTATCCCTGCTGTTCAGAACACACTTAAAATGAACAGGGAAAAGCAAACTAAATCCAGCCTCCTCAGGCTTTGTAGGGTCCAATACAATGCATTTCCATCCCAGTAAGGATTAAAAACCAGGGCTATGGCAACACTGGAACATCTGTTGAAGGCATCACGAAGTTCATCTAATTAATGTGAGCTATATGTACACTGTACAAGAAGCAAGGCACATGGTCTAACTGCAACAACATAAGAATACAAAAAAATCTAGGAAGACTGTAAAAACTTACATCTCCACAAGATGCATTAAAAGGTAACTATTTTCTGAACTATTTCAGATCTCATCTTGCTGAGAAGCTGATTAAAGCTTTAAGTGTCTTATTGCTGAGGAATACTAGAGGCTGTCATCTGGTTTTTTTTTACAGAGTGGGAATCCTATTCAAGTTTGTTAGCCTGTAATTATAGACTCAGCTATGGAAGAAAATGCAGCCTGAATGTTAGCTGTCCAGTTTAACAAGAAAATGGATTTTTTATCTCATTTGCTGCTATTGAAATCTTTTCAGAAATCTCATGGAAAATCTTATAAAGCCCAGGTTAGCTGCCACATATGGGACCCATTAACTGCTCATTTCTGCTGGTACTTAGCAAATTTTTGTCTGGTGACTACACATGAACTTTTTGTGTTTTTGTTTTGCTTCACACTGCAGAGCACTCTGTTGATTTGGTTTGGTTTTGGAAAGCACTAAGTGTAGAATGCAGCCCCAGTATATCCAAGAGAATCAGTTAGTTACATTAAATTGTGTGGAACCACATTCAGATTCTTTGGCAGACAGAAGAATCTGTTCTTCTTTCCCTTTCTTGGGATTTCAGGGTGCTGGCCATTGTTGCACTGAAATCTTTGCCCCACACAATGCAGAGGCACACCTGAGGATTGTGCATTTGGACACATATTCTACCCCACCCTCCAGGAAGTAAGGGGTGGAAATGAATCACCCATTTCTAACGTGGTCTCTGAACTAGATGGTGTGTGCACGTGTATACAGGAAGCTTCACTGCCCATTTATGAAGGTGGTATTGCGTTACCCACCCATTCTGGTGCCTCTGGCATATGCCCATTGGAAAGGGCAGCACATCCACACCAGCTGAATATCTCACTATCATCCTGATGGAAACTGGGAAGATACTACAAACAACTACACAGGCTTTCTCCCTTGGCATCTGAAACCCAGAAGTTCTGGGGATCTAAATAGCTCCTGGACTTCTATGTTGTGGGGGACAGGAAGTAAAAAAACCCACCTTAACAGACAATAATATTTCTGGTTTTCAGGCATTTATTTTGAAAAGCCAGAAGGCAAGCCCTGTCAAGGTCATCTGTAGAAATGAGTTTTCTGAGTCATAAAGCAATAATGTCGGTCATCAGCAGGCAGCTGCCTGTGTAACACTCTTCCCCTCCCGCACACTTCTCCTGCCCCTGGCATCCCCCAACACGTCCTGGTGCAAGGGAAAGGCATTGCTCCAGCATGGCCCAGCTTTGTGACAGCAGGGCTGCTTCGAAAGGGGCTGAGCTGCATTGGCAGGGAAAAGTGGGGAAAGCTGTACAGCATTTGGCAACACCAAGTTTATTCAAGCTGGTGTGATTAGCACTTCTTTTTCTTAACCTGCCTTTTCCTCAAAAGTGTAAATTATCAGAGGCTGGAGGGATTTGGGGGTTTTTGCTTTCTGTTTGGATGGTAAGGGAGCTTCGTGGACTGAATGTGCTTAACAGACAAAGATGCACCCCTTGTATTCATGTTTATGGCTCTGAAATGCTCAGCTCAAACCATTAGAAAAAGGGTTTGTATATTTAACCTTCCTCTGGGGAATGGACTACAGGAAAGGAAAGGCAAAACCTGCCAGATATTGAAGGTCTTTCCTTATAAACTCAGGGCTATTTATAGTTTTCTAATGTAAAAAGTCAGCGAGATGAAGAGTGAAGTGATCTGTTTCCAGTAGAAAAAATGTCTGAATCTTCATTAATAATTCCTCATAGACAGCTCTGTGCCTTTATCTGACAGACTGACAAGCCATACTAAACAACAGTTGCTGCACAAATGGAAAAGATATAATCTCACTACCCAGCCTCATGGTGCTTCCATTGTCATGTTACATTATGACTGGAGTCTCCACCTTCCCAGAGAGACATGGCAGCAGGGTTATTTTATTAGGACTTGCACAAATGTGCTCATGATGGATGAAGTTTAGTGCTTTGACACAGAAATGTATTTGGAAACTAGAGCTGACACATGATATGAAGAAGGGGAGGGAAGAGAAAAAACAAGAACTCAAATGTATAATCTTACCCTCGATCTGCCTGTCAGTGATAATTAGAAAAAGCCTGTATCAAAAGCTGAGCTGCAAACTGCCCAGAGGATGGGGTTTCATAGTTCCCAGCTAAATGTCCTATCTGGCTTTTACAAAGCCAGGTTAGTGGAAGTCAATGACACAAGTTCTATCCCTGGCCTTGAATCCCTCATAAAATAGGTGGCTTCTCCTTGCAGTGGCTATGAGGCAGTGGAAATAAAGACTCTTCCCTTTTGCCACACCCTCACATCTGAAGACAGAGTAAGTTGGATCCTCTTACTCTCCTCTGTGGTGGTGAAACTGGGCTAGAACATCTCCAACCTTTGGACTGGATCACAATAGAGTCCCAGCTAAAGGTATTGAATCCATCCCAGCTGCTGGTAGAAATGGTGTGACCTCATATGCAGCACCAAGCCTGTGACAGTGACACTGCAAGGGAAAGAACAGCTTATAAAGCTGCTAGCTTGGGCCAATTTTAAAATGACAAACACACCCAAAGCTACTGGACTGTTTACTTTCCTCCCTCTTCCTGATGTTATCAGTATTTCCTAAACCCAGCCTGTCAGGCGTGCCTTGTTAATAACCCTCCAGTACTCTCAGAGCAAAGGTTGCCCAACAGCTTTCTCATCTTCCTGCTGCCTGTCAGGAGAGGAAATCACAGCTTTCAGGAGAACCTGACACAGAGGGAACTGGATAGCACACCAGGGTCGAGGGTAAGAATGCACGAAGAACTGAGAAAGCACAGGCACTCCAGCTGGCTGCAAAGGAAAAGCTTTGCCTCTGCTTTCCCTTGTTTACTGTGTCGGGATGTTCCAGGAAGAAACTCAGCAGGCTTTACATCTGAAACAGCCAGCCAAGCACAAATCACTGCTCACAAAGCAGCGTGAGGGAGCAAAATGACAACTAACAATCTTGGCTCAAGTTTGTGTCAACTTAGGTCTTTCCTCTTAAACAAAGGAGTCTGAAAGTGTTGCGGACAACACTACCAGCATTTCACACAGCTGTTATATTCCCTCTCTTCCCTCTTATCTTAACTGCCATGAGAAGCCCCAGTCAAACCAGAAGTACCAAACTGCCATCAGAATACACCTATCTACTCCTTCAGCAAAGGAAAACTTTCCCAAGTGGCTTTCCTAAGACTGCTACCTGGAAGAAGAAGGACTGAAGCAAGGTTTGGAGAGAAAAGTGCTTTAAGATGTGCTCCTACATGAAAAATGTGCTTAGTGGGACCCTCTGGTTGCTCAGCTAGCCTGCAGGTCCATTTAGGTCATGTCTACAAAGGTGGGACAGACCAAACCTCTACATGTACTCCTCCACACTCCTTGGGCTTTTCCCATCTCCGTACTTCTCCAGTCCTGAGCCTGAGCAAATGCCTTTTGATTCTACCACCTCTGCAGCAGGCCAGTGCAACTGCCTTCTGTCAAGTCACTTCTTCATGTAAGTAAGGAGGTCCAGCTGTCCTCACCCATGCAGATATATATGTACATGCTCACTGCAGTTCATATAGATATCCACATAGCTATGCTGAGCCCAGAACAAACTATCCCAGGAATGGCTAGCTGTGAGAAATACCGTTTTAGCCTTTGTTCTTGTAATAGCCTAGTGCAACCTCTTCCTCTCTTGCATACCCAGAAATGGATCCCTTGCTCCCAGGCAGGTACAGCTAGCTCAAAATGTGACAGCCCATCAACAGAGTTAATTAGAAAAATCTCTCTCATATTTTCTGCTGTTTGTCCACCTCAGAGTCTTTGTTCCTGCATGGGAATGGTCCTGACTACTGATGACAATGATACTTCCTATAACTGTGACCCTGTTCTACCTCCTTTGTTCCACCAGAGTAATGAAAAGAAAGAATATTCCACTAAAAAAAAAAAAACAAACCCAAAAACAACCGACCAGAGAACCAAAAATCCATTGGGGCTGAAGTCAGCTGAGATGAGAACGGCCTCTAACGACATTGTATTTAGAAGTCTCAGCGAATGATACAATATATTCCCCATCATTTGAAGATGTTAAAACAAGTCTGGGCATCTTCCTAGGATGAACTGTAGTTCCATCAGAAGATACCAGCCTGCTGCAGTGCTGTAAGTGACCTGTGTTAGGAGGGAGGTTGGACCTGATGCCACAGCACTTTTTCCTCTGGAAAATCTGGGTCCCCAGTCTTCTTTGATGTCTTCTGGCGATAGGAACCCATTCATGTCTACCCCACCACCACTTCAGTCAGCTCTAATTAGGCAGACTGTGTCTCATTTATGCTGGCATAATCCTTTTTAAATAAAATTATCCCATATTTTGTGAGTTAAATGGAGTTTTGCTGGAGAATTAAGAGGAGTGCTGAAGTACAGCATTGTGCAATTCACAGAAATTTTCCATGCACTGGTCAAGAAAACCAGATAGGACTGAGCTTGAAGGAGTGAGGAATGGTTGTGTTTCAAATGATCTGAGTCCAGATTTACTAAAAATTGTCAAAACAAAACACTGTAGACAATTTGTATTTTTTCCTCATGAAGAATTTTGATTAAAGTTACAAGGTAAAGACATAATGGATAAGAGATATTTGTCGTAAAAGGCTGTAACATTTCTGCTGGAAAAAAATAAGTATTCTTCCACAACTTAACTGAATCCCACAGGAAACAAAAAAAGAAGAAAAAAAAATATGAAAAGCAGACCTCTCCAAACAGTTTTCTTAGAACACAATTTTCTGTTGGAAGGTGGATTTAATTTTTCTGTCCTAAAAAATTACGATGTCCTAATTATTACTTGGAAAAAGAAATAACCTTTAATCTCAATAACCATTATGTAAAACTATCTTCACCACCTACAATAACTGGAATGTTACCCACTTGACATAATTAAAAATAACTACCTCTTAGAATTCTCCTTATCATGAGATTCCAGAACAGATAAGAAGTGTTTTACTGATTAGGAAACTGAGGCATGGACAGGAGAAACGGTTTCATCATCATCATCATCAAGTAGGCCAGTAGCAGAAAGGCATGTAGTACCAACCTATCCTGAATGTTCACTGGGCCATGGCAGAGCCATTGATCAGACGTGGCAAAAATGTAATCAGCAGATGTTGATCAGCTTGCATAAAGTTTGATATTGGTTGCGGTGGGGGGTGGGGCAGGGGAGGACAATCCTTTGTGGAACAAAGAGAAATTGGAGTGGATGAGAAAAGAAAGAAGGGAAGAAAGAAAAGAAAAGAATGAGCCAGTCAGCCTTGGGATGTAGCTCAGCACCAGACAGATTCCTCTCAGGGATTCCAAAAGCGCTGAGTGATTTTAATCTTCCTGTTAATTGTTTCGTATTTGTTTTTCAGATAGCCTAAGAAAGCCAAGGCAGTGCCCAGGGGAGTGGCTGGCAGCTGTTCAAAGACCAGCCTCTGGAATATCAGACAATGTCGAGCACAAGTGTCCAGGAAAAAGAAAAATAAGCAGACACAGGGAGAAGTCTATGGAGAAACAAGCTGCAAAGCAATCAGCCACCCCACACTGAAAGACATACTGACCATACTTTCCAAGAGCAATCACAACTTTTGCCTTAACTGTTGCACATATCTTCCCTGTTCAAGGATGCCTTCTCTTGATAGAAGGCAGCTCCATTTTCTACCCCCCAAGCTGAGGCTGGGCACATGCAAGAGCAAGTATCTGCAGATCAAGGCAAAAAAAATCAAACGCAGAAATACTGTCTGAAAACTAATGGGAAATATACAGAACTGATCAGGGTGGTAAGACAAGCCAAAAAAGCTATTGAGAGACAGAAATAAACAAGTAATGTGTGACTCCTTTCAAGTGGAAATGAATGCCATGGGGAAAAAAAGTGAGCTTCAGTTATGGGAGCAGGAACTGCTACCCTTTCAATTTAAAGATTTTCTTTAAATTGCCATCGTTTTGGAGAAACACTTTTCTAGAAAATAGGTGGCTTGGATTTGAAAATATCATTAGACATGATGATGCTTGACAACTCAAGATGCCAAGAAAACACAAAGGGTAAAGCAGATGGGGTAGGTAATAAAATGCCAAACCTTCCCCAGTTAATTAAACAAGCCTACCAGATGATAATGGTCCAGAAACAGGGTCCTGAAGGGGGGGACTCAGCTGTAGGCCCTAGTACACCTTGTCCTTAAGCCACTGATTACAGATAGTGGAGGGAGGTACCAGGGGAAAGGTTACTCTTTACATTTCAGTTTTCTTTTCCTCTTTTCTGTCTCTCAGAGTCAGAACCACAGGGCTGACCAGTTTTGATGAGTGGCAGTTTTTGTGAGCAGAAGGATGAACGAGGTCTCAGGATTAGGACAAAGGCAGAATGGCTTATGACAGACACGGCTTCTAAAAAAAAAAATCCCTGTGGATTATGGACACTGTTTTGTGTTTTCCATGGAGAAAGATATTTTTAAAAATGGATATGATGAAAAATGCTGAAATACTTGTAGCTGTGCCCCAATTAGTCACAAATTGTGGAGCCTTTGCTGTACCTAGCCCAGAGTCAGCCCAGAGTCCTCGTTTTCAGACTAGCTCCTGACTCACGCTGCAAAAGCTGCCGGTGAACAGTTAATCCTTTACTTGAGATAAAACCAACATGAAACACTGCCAACATTCTTGCATTTATTAAGTTTAAAAATCAGACTTTGTGACTGCATGATTCATGGTATGTAACTGATTTTGGTGGATTTAGTCTTCCTTCTAAGCTAGTAAGAAATATATAGAGTATATTTTACTTGTCCTGTATTATTCATCAGGCTGTTTTGTGGAAAGTCCATTTCAGCCTATAAATCTGTGGCAAACTGCCTCAGTTAGCTGTTGAAAATTCACCACTTTCATGGTATCACTGATCACTGGAATCACACAGCATTGTTTTTTTCTCTTTGATGAAGTGACCACCAAAATCTAAAGCATTTTCAAGATGCCCACTGGTAGGCTGTAGAAATGAGACTTAGCCAAATCATCGTAAGACCAGATCTTCCCTGTCTATGGGCTAGTGGTAGGCACATTCAGAGGAGCTGTAAATGTCACAGTGAAACAGCTCTTTTTTCTCCTGTGATGGCCTCTCACATTATTACTCTTGTAATAATCTTGTACTAACATCCAGAACCAGGGGCTCTTACGTGCCTATACATAAATGCATATAGTCCCTGATCCAAAACACTGACTAACTAAATATTGTAAAGGGAGTAGAATAAAACTGTATCTTCATTCTATAAAAGCAAGCTGAGGCCCACAGAGGTGTCATGACTTGCTGACACAAGAACTAAACTCGTATCTCTTGGTTTTCTCTCTCCCCACCCAACAAATCTCTGTTAACCACATAGCAGTACCTCTCTTTAGTGGCATTTAAGGGCCACTCAGTAGCTTTTTAAATGCAGAAGCAATTTTTACTCATCTACTGCTGGTATCTATGACATGTTTTTTTCCTTCCAGAAAGCCCCAGTGATAGAAACTGTAAGTTAGGAAAGGCACACATACTAAACAGGACTTTACCATCCAAATCAAGGCAAGACAGCTAATTAGTGTAACAAGGTACAGGAGGAAAGTAAAGAAAGTGGGACTACACAAGGTGATTATAAAAACAGCAGTTGGCAGAATGCAGTCATGTAAGAGTCAATGCCTGGATTAGCTACTTTTGTGGAATGATTTCAAGACTACCCACAAAAATAGCATTTTCCACTGAAATTTTCCACTGAAAAATCCACCTTTGGCAGCATGGAGCATGGACTCCTTTCAGGCCAGGAAACCATGCAGAGAGAGGCCCCTCAGGAGAAAAAGACTGCAGCATTCCCAGAAGAGCAGATGGAAGCCAATTGCCCAGGCTCTTCCTGAAAACTTCACAAGGAAGAGGCTATTCCTGTTGAAGGCTATGATCTTTGCACAGAGCTCTGAGGGACAGAGCAAACAGGCTGTCAAGTAAGTTGCCAGGTAGGGAGGATGCTTGTTCTTCCACGGAGAAATCAACACAAACTCCTTTGCTAAACTAGCCTCATGCTTATCAGTTCCTCACAAAACCCACAGATTTTAGTGGGTAAAATAACTCCTTCCAAGTGAGCGTGAGGACATGCTGAGGAACATATTCTTCACCATACTCTGCTTAGAGGGGCCAAGTTACCTTGCAAACCAAGGACACTCCATTTTAGATCTCAGCTTCCTCCTACAGCCCAGACAAGCTCTCACAGTCTCAAGTTTTTTCAAGGTGGGTGTGCAGGACTGAGGGAAGCGCTGATGGGTGAGAAACAGCCTGCCTCACAAACAGATGAAAAAAGCCTAAGGGGCCAGAGCAAAAGATCCTTCTGCCTCTCAGAGATAGGACTTTCCAATAAACATGCCACTTGTACCAAGATCCAAGGACAGCACCAAACACCTCCCTGAACTACACTCAACCCTTTCCCCTACTGCCCACTCCTTTCCTCTTCCTCCTTTTGCATGCTTCAGTGGGCCTCACAGGTTAACAAATACCAGCTGCATCCACTCACCAGACACTTATCCCTCAGCTGTCTGCTTCTAGCCTTGCAGGCCTGACAGGAAAGTGGAATTTTGGCCTTGGTTCAGATGCTGCAGTGATAAGGGCCATGGAAATACCTTTAGTTAAAATAAACAACATTGCACCAGCCTTTTCCATGGTAGGATATTGAAGTCACCAGATCCAAAGCTTTAGCCTCCTTCTTCCCTCCCCATCCCACTGTTCTTACAGATCACACCCCATCTAGGTTAATGCCTAGGATAAGGAACCTCCCTGGATGGCTGGAGCATGACCTAGCGGTTTCAAGGTCTTTTGGAAATCAGGAAAGACCGTATTTACAAGCATTCTGGAAAGTAATTCTGTGAGTGTGTTGCAGCAATGCAGGTTGCAGCAAGGTCAGATGCACATTCAGACTGCTCCCTAGGGCACTCCAGAGCTGGGGTCCTTGCCTTGGAAACCCAGTCAACAGCCAGCAGCTGCCCTTCAAACTGCTCCTCCATAAGAAAACACATCTGTTTTTTTCAGTAACCACTGGTGGATCTTAATGTGCAAATGTGCCACACAAACCAGCTGGCAGTTCATGTTCTTCACCAAAGTGGTGAATGATATCTGAGGATAGATGAAAGCAAAGAAAAACTCAAACCTCTCTGACTTCAACTCCCCTCACCCTTTTCCTATTCTCTACCTCATCTTGGAAAATAAGGAAGAAGTGCAGCAGTAGGTTGTTTTTTTGTGATATCCTCATCACTGAGAAAGAGAAAGTAATTTGTCGTTCCTTGGTCTGATGGAAACTGTGTTTAGGGACACAGCCCCGGCTGACAGTGTTTTTCATTCCACATGAGCTGTCAAGAAGCATAGTTGAGGCCATCCAGCAACCACACAGATCAAATGAGATCAGCACAAATCAGAGCCCAGTTAGTTCCTGCAGGAGCCTATAGGAAGCTCTTCTGCCTGTCCCAGCGCAAAGGGAGCACTGGGGAGGCTAAGAACTTAGGATGTGCCCACATGTGTGATTAAATCCACAAACAGGATAATGAAAACTGATAAATATGTAGTTGCATCTGTGTGGCCCAGTATTGACTCAGCAAAATGAGCACCTCCAGACTAATATTAATAAATGAATCCCAGAAAAGTGAAGGCCTGCTGCAGTGCAGAGTAGCATTATTTTGGTGCTAGTAACATGATAGGGATAGCAATTAGAAATGTTTGAAATAAAAAAAGTATTTCCTTTCAGCTTTGTCTAAGAATTAACCCTTTCTCCTTTGCTGGGGAGGGAATCTACCTGCTGCTGTTGTCTTTCTGTGTGCAGTTGAGAAGGCAGAAGGATAAGAACTGTCCTCCTTCTCTCTAGACAAGGCACAAACCAAGATATTTTGTCTCTTCTTGGAATGGGCATGAATTGTTCTTGCTAATTCCTGAAAGGTATCATACCAGTCCTCAGGCCAAAAAAGAGATTTGTCAGTGGCTTCAGCAGCACCAGAATGAGGGCCCAAATGAACAGTTCACAGGCCTAAACCTGCAAATGCCAAAGTGAACAAATAGGCAAAGAGAAATCAGTGGGGGAAAGTCTGAAGCGTAGGAACCACTTCTCATTGCAAAGCTGACACCTGTTTCACCCTTGGGAGCAGAAAAGTGTGCAGAGAACCTGGATGGCTCAGAGTTTCAGGGAAATCTGAAGAATAGCAAGAAAAAGGAAGTTAGATGCTGATAAGGTGCTTTAAAACTTATGTTGACTTACATGTTTGTTGTAAACTGTGTTCTCTAAACCTCACAAAGCTTCATGTCACTGCATCTCTGTTTTCTGTAGTTCTCTTATCAGCATATGTCGTTCAGGATGTGTTTCTTTATATTCTCTCTTTGCTCTCATGGAAATGCCCTATTTTGGGCAAATCATCCCGCTGTTCTGCCTGTTTCTACTTTTCATCATGTCCCATGAATTGTTCCTACACAGTTTATATGGAGTAGATGTAAGAAGATAGAAACACAAGAGTTTGCCTTTCCAAAGCAGTATGAACCTTCTTTCCAAAGAGTTTCAAAGTATTCCGACAGGGTGTGTTTTACAACTCCCCTCTGATACTTTACTGACATTTGGTTTTGGGCCACTGACTGTAATCAGCCTTGTCATGTCTCAACAAGTATAAAAATAACAAAGTGAAAGCCAGTAATATGAATATATTGAATATATGAATATATTGCTCTTATAGAAGCGAATATTGAGTGACTTGAAACTTAAACATAATCCAAAAGGCTCTACTTCAAACACTTCTCAGATCATGGCTTTTAGATATTGGTGAAGTCACCAAATTCAGATACCAACCGCTGAGCTGCAATGGTTTTACTTGACATAGTGTCAGGAGAAGGACCATTTGCAAATCACTGATGCAAACTAGGTTTTCTGGTAGCTCCAAAGCAGGCTAGTGTTAGAATGCTTATTTTACTCTCTTCCTTAAATGTGAGAAATCTTTGTGGGAGCTGTTGCTCTTCTACAACTTCCTTGTTGCTGTCCTCAGCAATTACCTTCCCCACAATTCCTTTGGAAAAAAAGTCCATCATTGGAATTGTAGCTGCTTTTATCCTGAAGGTTAATAACAGTTTTCTTTGCAAGGAAGGAAATGTCTTGCCTTTTTTTTTGGATGTAATCCTAAATGGGATAAAGAAAAGAGTTTGCATACGCCAGGTATTTGAAGGGCTTTGAAGATTTCACTTCACAGAACAAGTAATTTTAGAGTTTCTGACAGATGGGTTTTATATGGTCTGAAGAAGAAAGGGCAGAAAGGCAGCAGCAAAGGGTACCATACTTAGAGAGATATATAGTTGTGTTGATGAAGCATGTATAGCAAAGGGAGAAAATGATGTCTATGAGGGTCTGGCTAATTCAGTAAGAGCAGATCAACATTATGGGCAGCATGCCAAGAAGGAACAATAAGGGATATATGTTTGGCTGCAAAATGGAGCTAAGGAAATATATTTTCCTAGCATTGCCAAGTAGGTGTTTACTCATTAAGAGAGTATACATCAAAAGATGCTACTGGTAGTTATGGATTTTAGAACTAAAGGATTGTCATTTCAGCTCCCTGGTTTTGCAGTTTTTGCACATTCAAACCTTCCAGTCCAAGTAAAAAAAGCAATGAAGGATTGATTGCAAGGTTGGGTTGATGGTGGGTAAAAGGTTGACAAGTAATTGGTGGGAAAAGCAATGACAAATAATGGTTGTGCCTGTGCAATACAGTCTAAACGTCTGTCAGTACTGGAGACAGACATCCTCTACCACAGAACTATGATGGCTAATGACAGCCTAAAATGCTGTGGGCAGTCTCCTCCTAGAAAGGAGGGACATCCAAACGTAGATCTGGATTGGAAAATAAACTCAGCAAGGGTCAAGATTTGGGGTTGTCCTGTCCTAAGGGAATGTATAAGCCATGAAATCCCCTTCTTTGTTTAGGACTCCAGATAGATCCTAAATTCAGTAGAGCTGTGAGTCCTCACAAAAATATCGCCAATAATAAAAACTGATTCTGAGGTTAAGGAGAAGCTGCTTGCTGAATTTGTTTGCTACCTCAGTAGCTTTTTAATTAAATAAAAAGTATTAATTCTTCCCTGTCCATCCAAGCTGTACAAGAGATGGCATGCAAGCAAGCGTTAGTAGAGAAGCAGAAATGCTTTTCCTGAACAACATTGGCAATATCGCTGCTGCTTGTGCTGTTATTCCCCAAAATACCATTTTGAAGAGGCAGCTTTTTGTGAGGACCTGGTGGTCTGTCCCACCCCAGGTGAAGTTATCAGTAAGTTAGGCCGTAGCACTTGGGGAAAAAAAGACTTCAGACATCTAAAAAAATCAGAGTAACTATTCTTTCAAGGCAAAAATAGCCATGTTAGGGTGTACCTATCCTACTTTCCTTTCGATAGCTCAGCTGTNTTGCTGAATTATGTCTTCTGAAGTTTGAAAGCTTTCGTCTACAGTGGCTTGACCCTCGACTAACAGCTGAATGCTGCGTTAGAAAAAAATCAAGCCTTGAAATTCCAACTGGAAAGTGAATGTGAGCTTTTTACCTTGTCGTTTCACAGTCAAAGCACACAGCATTCAAAGATCCAAGCCAGAGAGATGGGAGGCACGTGAAGGATGAAGAGAGAAGAGCTTTTNGAAGAGAGAAGAGCTTTTCCCTTTTTAAAAATGAAGCAATTAGCTTAGTAAGTGCAGAAGGAGGAGAGAAAGGAAAGAGAGATCCTTTTGTTAGGCATTTATAATACAATCCTCTCTCCTAGCCAGGTGTGCTTGGTGGACATTACCAGATTGCACACACTGATGAATGTAAGGAGAGTGGGGCACCACTAAATTACTTTCAAAGGCATCCATCTGGGGAATCCTCATTTCTAAAAGCAGGAGATGTTCCCACTATGTGCAGTGCGTTGGTTTTTTTTTAGGGACTGCCAGTCATAGTGCTCAATATCAGTTTCCCATAGCAAACAAATGTTATTCCATTATTTTAAATAATGGATGGAAGCCTTGGCTACAATAGGCAGTTTCCCAGGCTTTTAGGGCTGTTATGATTAGGACTTTGATGGGGAAGGGACAAGGGCTGAGGAGCTGGCAGGCATTGAAACAAACCAAAAGCCCTAGAGATATAGATGTTCCCATGAAGCAGTCCTTTGCATGTTGGATAATCTTCAGTTAAACAGATATTCTATAAAGAGAAATCTTCAATGTATTTAGTGAATGTTTGAAATAACAATTGCTTATGTTCTTACTGTCCAGGAGCATAAACAAACAAATGGGTGATTTACATTTCCCCTACTACCTTTAGCAAAAACCTCTTCTAAAATGAAGTCTCTGAGCCCCTGATTGCAGCTTGAATTTCAATATTAAAAGGCAGAGCTAGACCGTGGAAAGGGGAAGAGAGTTATGAGTAACTATTATATAAGCTCCTTCCCTTTGAACCTTGCCTCACACACTGTTCACCAGTCACATAGCCTTGCCTCTGAGCTTCTTTGTCAGAATATAATGGGCAGAAGTTGGAAGCACAGCTCAGTTCATTGTAAGCACTGTGTAAACCTCCAGGGTAATTGAAATGATACATATTGCAGGAGTTGTTTGAATGAAAGAATATCCAAAAAGAAAAGAAAAGAGCAGAGGCAGTGTAAATGGCTCCAAAAGCAAAGGTGAGTGTGTTGTCATGAAACCTTGAGGCCAGAAAGAAGAAACCTACCCTGCAGGGAAGTTTAAAAACCTCTCGGGAAATTTTCTTATAGGGAGCCACATCACATGGGGGAGGAGGAGAGCAGGGGAGTCTGTCTGAGCCAAACACAGAGCCATGCTGGGAGGCATAGGTAAACGCAGAGACATGAGGAAATAATTACACTTGGGAGCCAGTTTTGCTGCAAGAAGCAAAACGAACTGTTCATGAAGGGGGAAAGAAAAGGAGCCTCACTGGTTCCTGGAGTGTGTGGGGCACAAGAAAGGATAAAAAAAAAAAAAGAAGAGAGATGGGAGGAAAGGATCCTCACTGCATCTACAGATCTTCTCTATTGCTTTAGCTGTTCCCTCGCTCTGCTTTCCTGTACCTTTCTCCACATAGAGAAGGGTATTATCTGTTCTACTCACCAGGCCCCTCACATATACTTACCCCATGTGCCCTCATGCTCTCCTTCTTACACTTTCTCGCCATAAAAAAAACTTGTTAATATTTTTGTTATCCCTCCCACTATATTATCTTCCATCTCAACCCCCTGCTGTTTTCCAGCTCCTCTTCCCCTGCATCATTAAGTTCATGAAGTCCCCACTTGCAGTTGAGAGCTGAAGTCAAACCAAGTTAAAGCAATTTCAACAAAAGGTCAATGCACCAAAGAAAAGGTATTTTAGGTGGCTCCAAACTAAGCTTGTATGGAACACTTTGACAAACTAGTTTCACATGTACAAAAATGGAAAAAAGAAGAGGAAAACAGCATTTTAAAAACAATGCTCCCTCCTTATTTTTTCTTTTTTGTTTGAAATTGTTTGCTATCTATTCTGCCTAAGTTCATGATACATACCTGAAATTACGTTACTTTGAAAGTAACAGAATCTATTGTCAACTTGTATTTCAAGAATGTTTTTCAACTTTTTTGGAATGAGACTTTGCATCTCTCTGTACTTCAAGACTCCCTCACTTCCTCCTGTTCAATTGCTCTGAATATTATCCCCACCCTGCCCATGGTCCAAGTGGCATCTATGACTGGGATCTTTCTCTTGATACTCCAACCTACCCTACACACAGGCTTTACACATAGGTTTCAGCACAGCATCTCTAAACATTTCCTGTTAGGTCAAGGTTTCATGCTGACTGTCATGATTTCTCATCTCCACCACTGAAACATCCTTTGCCCCAACCTGTACAAATGGCATCTTGTCCCATCAACACCCACTCAGAATAGTGTAGCAAAAACCCCTTTTTGACAGGATCCAGGGGAAGCATGTACTGCGAGGGCCTCTGATGCTGTTCCAGATAATAACAGAAACAGAGCTTTGAAGAAATCACTGTAAGATGAGTATGGGACTGGTTAAAAATCACTCACAAAGAATACACACTGTTAGTGGCTCTCTCTCCAGCTGGAGGTATACTTGAAGCAGGACCCAGCACTGATCTGTCCAGGCTCATCTTTTATTTCATTAGTCACCTGGGTGAGATAATTGAGCATACACTCAGAAAATGTACATGACATTGACCTGACTTGTTGTTGTTTTAATTTTCCAGGTGTTTTTAAAAATCTTTGAAGAGCTAGAAGAGCTGAAATACATTAATCTCTTCTTTTTGGTTCATGCAAAAATTTGAGAATGTTTTATTCCTGGTAACCTTAAGAGAAAGTATTTTATTAGCATGCTTATAGCTGCAAACGAGAATTAGGGGGTAATCAAACAGCACTCCACATCTCTCTCTCTCCCTCAGCTCAGTTCTCCATCATATTCCTTCCTTCTGCCAGACATATCTCCACTGAGTTGTATTTAATTTCCCAGCCATAAAGCAATATGAAAATATACACCTTTCCCCTTAAATGGGCTTCTTCAGATCTAGTCATGGAAGCATTTGGCAATAATAACAGAAGGGCAGGATGTCATATGTACAGAACATTGGCTCTGAAAGATCTGGCACTCAAAGCTACAAAATTAAAATCTGCCTGACTCTGTACTTTATATTAAGGTCCCTGTCTTTAAGCCGTAGCGGAAGACATAGGTTCTCCACAGAGCCTTTGAAAAAATAGTTACTGATTTGCACTTCTGTTAAGTTTACACATTCAAGAAACCTTAAATATTTTCATTTCCCTTTAAAAGCACAAAAGGGTTTTGTTTTCTTTTCTCTCCTTCCCATTCTGATCGTAGAGGTCAGCTTAACTTAATCAAAAATATATTGCATATCTCCAGGTCACTAGCTTTCAAATGACACAAGCTCCATAAAAACCTCATGAAGTCTTTCGAAGAAAGCCATTCATTCAGACTTCGGACATTAGAATAGAGATTTAATTTTTAAAGTACATCTAGTGTGCAGGGAGGCTGCTAGTCGGCAGCCCCCAAGGTTGCAGTCCCCTATCCACACAGTGGCACACTGAAAAGCAGCAGCGCAGGGATCCTGACTCAGTCCCAGCAACATGCCTGTCTTACTGCAGAGCACAAAAGTGATTCGGCATTAGCCACTCTACTCATACAGGGCTCTAGTGTCCAGCTACTGAGGTACTTAACTGGCTGTTTTATGCTACTACTCGGTGGGCTGCTCTGGCTCAAAGCAGGCACTTGAGGTCTTTTGTAGATTGGGGAGGAAGTAGTCAGTATCTATTCCTGAGGAAGAGCTCCCAGGGAGCAAGCTAACTACAGCCCATGTTTGGGAGACAGCTATTCAGCAACAGACTAAGCCTACCCTAAGCTTTCAAGTCGGCCTTCTCAGGGCAATAATTACTTGGTTGCAAGCAAAGGTGAAAAGTTGTCAATCCATTCCCAATTCCCATTTAATTTATCAGTTCCTTGAGCCTCTCAGCCACCCTCAGGCATCCTTTTCTCTGACATTTCTGCCCTCAGCAACTTGAATGTGCCTCCCAGGCACTCTTCATTGCTATAGTAATGGCTGGGCATCCTTTCCTATTAAGTCACCAGCTTCTTTGCCTTCACTCCCCTCCAGGCCCGGGTTTTGGAGGGCTTCCTACAAAATCTCTTTACCTAACATAAGCTTTCCATCCCTCTTGATTCTGCTTTCCTGCCCTCCCACCGCTGAACTTCTAAGCTGTTAATAACGCATTGTTAGGTGCCCTCTGTGTTTCTGGGAAGCTGAGCACATCTTTAACGACTTATCTAAATATTTTATGTGCTAAACAAGAATCTATTCTCAAAACATTGCTTCACCAAGTCCTACAGATTGCAGCTGAGTCTCTGGTTATGTTTTTAATGGTGACACCCCTGAAGATTGCTATTTATGTCACATGTTGCTCAAAAATAAATTCTGCTCTTGCACTGCCTGCTTCCTATAGCAAGTGACAAGCTTTGCTGTTAGCAGTGAGCATGTAATCACACATTGTATATTTCAGCTTCAGCTGTAAGGACTTCTTAAAGATTTTTAAATTATTATTAAGTGGTGAATATTTGGGCATACAGACTGTCTTGTAATCCTGCTTGTTCTCAGTACATCATTGCTAAATTGTATCTGCAGAACTAGGGCTACCATTTTAATTATAGCCTCCATAAGGCTGTAACTGTCCAACAAAGAGAATTCATTCAGGTCAAAACAGTATTTGAATGCCATTATGGCTACAGGAGGCTGCCTGCTAGTGCTGTGCCGACTTGCTGTTGTGTTAATTGGTAGTCACAGATGTGGGCATTGAAAAGGAGCGGCTGGAAGTTGGGTGAAAGACAAGCTGACATAATTAGTGGGAGTTAGTGAGGAGATGGACACAGACTTGCAGGCAAAAGAACCTCCCTGCTTGCCAGCTAAAAAAGCATCTCTGTCTCAGGCTGCAGGGGTTGCTTGCTGAATCTCGCTTCCATCTGCTTGGAAGATGGCTCTCCAAAGGTGGCAGACCAATCCCATGCTCAGACAAAACACATCTCTGTAGCACAAAGAGGAAGCTCTGAACAGAGGGAGGAAATAACTGTGAAATCCAATCTCAACTGAGCACAAACACTTGAGCCAGAAGAGTCCTCGGTGTTGAGACACCCCCGAGGACAGCTTGTTAAAGCAATTTCCCTGATTACCAGAAGAGTCCACTCAGTGGCACAAGATGACATCTGCTCCCTGGGAGACCTCACAGCGGGGCTCCACCTCCATCCTTCCTCAGCTGGGTGCCGCATCTGGACACTACTATGCAGCCAAACCAAGGCCAGGCTAGGCCAACTGCTTCATGTGGATGAAGCTAAGACTTGGGGGCAAACCATGGCCTACAGTCTTGAGAAAACATTGCAGTGGGAAGAGAAACAGAGATATTCCTCCTGGACGTTCACTCCCACTGCTTTGCCTGAGGAGGCCAAGCGTATCCTAGCACAGAGCAGGTTGCAGAGTGCAGAGCAACCCTAGGAGTCCTGTTCCTTTACACTTCAGAATCCTTTCTCCTCACCTGAAAAAGTGGGCTACCAGACATGGGGCAATGGCTCCTGTTTATACCCAGCTACCTCTCTCACAGCCTGCTGGAGCCTCTTTCCCAAAGCAAAGAGGCTCACCCTAACATTGACAAGGTAGTTGAATTCAATGTCATTCATATGTATGTTCAGTTAGAAGACAACCTTCCTGCTGGACCAGGAGAGTGTCCCTACAATTATTCTCAAATTAAGGCAACCTAGCTGCACTCCTGTTTGGCATACACTGTTTCTTAGGGAATTCTTCTCTACTTTTCCCCATGCTCCACTTTATCTGCAGGGGGTTTTTTACTTCCTTGAGACACTTTTTAAAAGCAGCAGCACAGCCCATATAGAATTTGAATCAAAAGCCCAGTCCTGGTGCAAGTTTGCAATTTCAATTAATAAGAATTGTGAATCACTATACATACTATGTTATGTATTATGGATTTATGAGGATTTATTTATAATCATGGGAAGTAGAGCATGAAGACCTCTGAAGATGACCTTGTTTACCTCCCCCTCCTAGAGCAGGAAAATCCCTACCCATTCCATGCCTCACAGACAGGAGCCTCTGGCTTTACCCTGTCTTCAGCTAGCCTTACAATGCAAAAGGTTCTCCTAATCATGACTTAAATCTCATGCTTGGTTTAAGCCCATTGCTTCTCTTCATCTCTGTTTATGGGCAAGGAAAACAGATTATCCCTTTCCTTTGAAGCAAGCTTTTTCCTGCTTGTAGATTTATTGTATCTCCTCTAAGTATCTTCTGGTAGACTGAACAACCTTAAATCCTTCAGTCTGTCTTCACCAGCCATGTTTTCTGAATTTCTGATGTTGTCAGTCATCTCTGCTCTCCAGCCAGGCTATCCATAGCTTGAATTACAATACCCCAAACTGGATACTTAGTTCAAGTACTAAATACACCAAAAAAGCATTGTCCCTAATTTAGAGACAATTTTTTATATATATATATATATATATATGCAGTAGCACTTCTGCTTTTGTCATAACGCCATCATATTTTTGACTTCTGGCTCTGTAGTTTCTATCTATTTCTTTGTTCCCCATCTGACCATTTTGCAACAGATTACTCCTCATAAGATACAGACATTTGTACCTTGTTCTTACAGAATTTCATTCTACTGCTCTTCAGATCAGATTTCCACACTGGAAATACTTTTTGAATTCTCTTCCTGCTGAGCAATGTGCCTGCAGGCCCCGTGTGCCTGGTGCCACCTGGAAGTTTAACTAGCAGACACATTCTTGCATCAACTGTGTTGTTTACTGAAGAGATACAAGCCTCATCTCCTTCAGAACCCACTCACACAGCACAGCCCCACTATAATAGTGCTGTCTAAGCACAGCACTAAAAAATGACCCTATATCACCAGATCTTACTAAGTCAATAGCTTTGCTTTAACGCTGCTTAAACCTCCAGCTAACCTTCACCCTGTCTGCAGCACTCTGACACAGGGCCCTGATCCCACAAAGTACTCCTTTGACATGAACCCCCAAAGCACTGGTGACTCTTCAGAGTGATCTGGCAAATTATGGCAGAGTTCTAGTTGATGGTAGTTTCCCAAAAGCTGTGCTGCCAAAGTTCATTAGAACTTCAGTATCTACAGATGTGTAAGTGGCCTTCCTCATTATGTGCTTCCCAAGTCTACAGAATTTAGTCACTGCAAATACCAATCTACACAGACATCCCTTTAGCTACAACAAGTCCAAGGACGTAATTTCACTTGTATCACTGAAAGAGCGCATTTCTCTAGATTTAAGTACAATGAGGTCTTGAGCTTTAACTATGCCTCCGACATGAAGGCACACTAATCACCTCCTTATGGAAAATATGCAGACATGCTTTATGCATTTGGTAAAATTTTATCAATTTACAGCAATCAAATTAATTAGCTAAATTAATTCCTGTTAATTTATTTACATTGCCTAGGAATATTTCTTGCATGGATAGCTCCATTAGCTGCAATGTTATGTTTCAGAGAAACATGAGAGTAGAGTTGTTCAGTTGTAGATCATGTTTAGGCTGTGACCTCAAGCCACATTGGCTTTGGCCAACTCTGAAATCTTGGAAGCTGTTATCTTACAGGTGATTCACTCTCTCAGGATTCCAGTCAGCTCAGGAGGTGAGTGCTCCCCTTGAAAAGCCAGCCTTAAAGTACACAAGAACTAAAAAGAGAGGCCCCTTTGTCTGACTCTATCAGGGACAAGAAAAGTACAAACATAGTCTGGCAAATCAAAGTTAACCCTTTAAGTCCCACTGGAGCCTCAAGCTTGGCTGCCCACTGGTATTTTTGTGCAGGTTACTCCACATTTTGTCTGCTAACAACTTAACTTAATAACTTAAGTAAATGCAAGTTAGCTTGCTAGTTTTTATTCTGCAAGAAGGCTCATGGAATGACATCTCCCATGGAGGGAAAAACAACATTATGTCACTGTGTTGGTCTCAGCTTTATAAAAGTTTTCCTCCCTCCCCTTCTTCCCTCCCTCCCTCTCACACTTATTTTCCTCGAGTGCTTCATGGAGGCTTTTATAAATAACTGGACATATTCATTCTAACAAGCACTTTGGCCAGTCAGATTCATTTCTGTATAACCCCTTGCAGTGCTATTCAATAAAATGCGAATAATTACCATAGCAACTGCAGCATGTGGTACATATGGTGCCTCTGAGAAACAAAGCATTTTCTTTCTTTCTTTTCTTACCGTTAGAAGAAAGAGCTACATACATTAGTTTTTAATACAAAATGATGCCTTACAGTGTTTATTAGAGGGGAAAAAAGGTTTCCAAATGAAGAGCCATCTCTCATTCTGCTTAGAAGCTCAGATAATCAATTCTTCATACATCACCATCCTTTAATCTCTAATTTCCTCACAATATCAATGTCTACTTTTTTGCAAAATGGAAACAATAGGCACTTAGGCAAGAAAGTACCCTGATTACCTCTTCCTGTGCTCTTACTGGCTGGAAGCTCCAATAGACAGACAGAACAAAGTGAAGGATGTTGACTCATGGAAGGACTGGATTAAACCTGAAGAGTAGCAGCCCTTGAGAGCTGCCTTGCATATCCCCTGGAGGCTTCCTCTCCCTTGACAGGGACAGCAGAACTATAGAAATGAAACTGCACCTGAAGTGCTACAGTGTACATCTCATGTCTTGAACACACTCGTAACATCTTATTAACGCTGAGCTGCAAAACTGAGCATTGCAGGAGTTGTTTCACGTGCAGTTCCACAGACAGCAGCACCACCCAGGAGTGGGGCTGAGGACCATTTGGAACGAGTAACTGCGTCAGTCTTGTGAGTCAAGGTCCTAAAATGTTTTGCTAAAATGAAGGTGTGGTAGTTTCTGAGCCTGACTGGTTGTCTCTCTAAGGATATCATCTTATTGACTGTACAGCTAGAATGACATGCTCATATGTGCATGACATGGACATTGAGTTTTCTGAGTGTGGAAGAACAGTTCATTCTTGGAGATCAGTTTCTCAAGCCCACAACTCCAAAAGTCAAATTACAACACAGCTACCATGTTGCACAAAAGAACTCTGAAGTAGCATAATTTTTTAGCATCCAGTTAGAAACGGAAACTGAAGGGGGCCAGCAGACGGAAGAGGGGTAGTGCTCTTGTTGACTCAGCCTGCAAGTTATGTATCCCTAGTAGAGCTTTTCTCAGCCTGCAAGTGTTGTGATCCTGTTGAATTCAGAGGGGCTGAGCAAATACTACCCTGTGTTAGCAACCACAAACCAGCTTATACCCTTCATGCCATCATCCTGCAGCAGGACATCTTGCCCAAAACATGTCAAGCCCTTAACTTAACTCTCCCAGCACAGCAGGCTGTAAGGCTTACTGCCAAAAACTGGCAGATCCCAAGGGACTCCTAAGGGACAAGGACCATCCCTTCAAAGCCTCAGAACTTCTGTACCAGCCTTTGTTTCCAGTTAAACCTCTCCCTTGGTCTCTCTTTGTCGTCATCCTCCCCACAGGACCAATATCAGAAAAAGGTTTCCTGAATGTGCAGACACCTTCTAGACTCAAGTTTAGGAGATTGGCAAGATGCGACATGCATGCCTCCCTGCCTCTGCCCCACCTTCCCCTGCTGACACATCCCTCCCCAAGCTGAACAGAGCCTGGTTCTGCAGGGCGATGAAGAGGTGTGGGGAAGGGTGGTAATGCTGCAAACAAAACCCTTTTCCTGGGTGACCTTCCTACCTGAAAAAAGACTTGCTTGTGAAGGATCCCCCTTCCTTAGCTCCCATACCCTGGGACAGTCCCAGATGGTTGGATTCTTGGGGTTTTTTTTAAGATTCCTTTTGACAAAATTAGCTATAGTTATCTGTAAATCCGGCATGAAAGAAAGGATGTTATACCTAGCTGTACACATTCTTGTACACATTGCACACAGAAATGGCCACCTGAGGTATGTAAATGTGGACCTGTTTTTTCCTGTTTCCAAGCTTTGTTTTAGTGATCTACTCAAATTTGGTTGTTAAATCTCTAGCAGGCAACCAGCAGTGCACAGTCACTCTGCAGTCTTCAAGCACCAAACCCAGCCAAAGAAAGCACAGCCCTAGAAGTGCTGATCAACAAATGCATTTGGGAACCGAAATAAACATTACTTTTCAAAATGGAATTATTGGTTACCATTTTATCCTTGATGGAATAAGACTGCAAACATGATAAACATGAGCTATCAGTTTAACTAATAATGCCTTCAAGAAATACAAAAGAACCCCTTAGTCTTTTGGGGAACATATTATTTTACCAAAACATATCTTGGACTGGGATAACATGACTTATCTGAATACAACTTCCTGTCATAATCACCGTTCTCTGCATACAGATGAATCTATTTTTGAGCTGTTCTGCCACCACCCAGCAGCAATTTTTTAGCCAAAAAGCCACTAGAGAGCGCCTCTTCCACGGTGATGGGACGAGCACTGTAAACCTGCTTGTGTGAGAGACTTTTGCTGAGAAGTGGAGAATTCAGTGACATGGGGAATTATTACGCACCATTCATTTCCTTGTAATTTAACTCTCAGTAACAAAAGCATAATGTATAGTCTGGTTTACTGGGCTGATTTACAACACTTTAAGTGAAAAGACGATTTCCTTCTCTCCTTTTCATGCTGACATCAGCAGATACAAACTGTGCATCTCGTAACAGGACATTGCTGCAGACAGAGCAATGCAGAAAAAAGCTCTAAGAGGTTGTGACAGAGTGAACAGCAGCTCAGGAGCAGAGAAGCAGGCCCAGAACCACAAGACAGTGCCTCACACTCTCGCTCCCCACAAGAAAAGCCAGCAGCAACACCTCGCAAAGGCAGACTGACAGGGAAACGGGGATCCCACCCTTTGCTGCACATGTGTGGTTTGGCACCTTCTCACAGAGGCTGGTGTCTCTGATCAGGCAGTGTAAGCTTGCCTTATCTTGTGCCAAAACAGTGTCCTTAGAGAACACCTTCTTTTTGAAGCCCAAAGTCTTATTTTGTTGTCTGGGCATGGTAGGGAAGAGATAAATCATGCTCCGATAGGGTTGTTCATTTTATGGGACCATGTTGGAGCACCATGCTCATACCAGGTGTACCCATGAATTCCCTTTGCTCCTTCACCACATGTAAGAAAACCTCAATGTGCTGTTACCTAGACTTACTAACACCAACTGGCACTTTTCCCTTCTCACCCTAATCTGAAAGGCTAGAAAGAACCTATCATTATAATACATCTTCATACAGCCTTAGCTTTTGCCCTGGACTCCTTAACCCAAACCTCTGTAGGCACAAAGGCGAAAAGTAGAGAGGCACACACAAGGTGCTAAGGGAACATGAAATCTCACAAGAATGGGTTCCTCTCCTGACTTCTGTGCATCTTCTGGTTCAGAGTTGGTCAGAAAAAATATGACAGGGACACTAAGAGTGGTGTTTTTCAGAGTATTTCAGAGCTGAGCAGGAGGCATTGCCCCGTGACCTCTTTAAACATGTACACACCTGCAAAAACCCAGCATGTTGTAACACAGAGAAGCAGCAGGGACATGAGAGCCTGTGCTGTCCTTTTTAGGCTGTCTGTGGGACTTAAAGGAGTAACACAGACTCCTTTATTTTCAGCTGAGAGAGCCAGGTAGAGCAAAGGGCAGAAACAATTGATGCTCAAGAAGGCAGCAGAGATAGAAAAAATGTCACTGCATCTAACCTAAGACAGAGTCCTGCAGTGTCTGGAGGAACACAGCAGCACACAATACCAAGAGAGTCTTGTTTCTGAGACATGGCACATGGGAACGACAGTCATGAGAGAGGCACCACTTTTCTCTGTGACAGCCATGGAACTTCCTGAGGAATGAGTTGCCAGCTGCCAGCTGCCTACTGCTTTGCAATGATGGAGGGATGAATGATGCCGTGACAACACTGGAAAAACCTCTACAAACAGGATGGACAAACAGGGACAATGGCAATATTTATAGTCGGCCAGATGCCAGTCTACATTAAGCCAGGAGATTCCCTTGGCCTGCTCAGGTGCTGGCAGTTGTCTATTTTTACCTCAGAATTGACCCTCCTGCCCACAGACCCAAGGAAAAGCTCCTTTGTGTGCCTCACAGCCACCATTTTGTTCTCAAGCAGATTTCTCATCAAGAGGATGACCTACCCTGTAGGGTTTTGTTCAACAGAGTGAGACCTGAAGGAAAAATAGTCATTCTGGATAGCAAAGAAGTCAAACAGTGAGCTTTATGTCTTTACAAGCAATGCATCTAACACCTAGCAGAACACACAGGTGCAAGCCTCAGCAGACCCTCAAACCTCTAGAGGGCAGGAGTTCTTGACTGAATTGTATGCACCGTGTAGTCCAGGATATGTCTGAGAGTACCACAAGGCAAATACCATAAAAAGCAATGTACTACCACAGCTCCGATACTGAGTCGCTTCCTTCTTCTTCAATATTTATTGCAATAAGCAAATCCGACAGGATAGATCATCTCACCTGGATAATGGTGGCTCCTTCAGAGAGACTGATAGGAGATAGTGTAGAAAGGAGCCAACTCTGCAGTGGTTTAGGTCTGACACTGCTCCCAAGTGGGCTGTGTGAAAGCTATCTCTATACTGAAGAGTTCCCAGACTGTAGGCTTCGTACGAGAAGGGCCCTCTAAGAAGGAAACTCCATATGCCTGTCCCTGATATACGAAATGAACAGGTTGGACGAAACAGAAATAGCAAGTAGTAAAGAGAACAGGATCCTCCACTGAATAGCTCTTTAATAGTAGTCATGTGTAAACAGTAGTAGCTGTAATAGTGATATCATCTGTGTAATGCAGACCACAGGAGGGCATGGTGCCTGCTAGACAAGCCTGGGCTGTGTGGATGCAGAGGCTTATGGGAAAACTTTGAGGCTTTCAAGACACTCTGTAGCACAGAGAGTTTGCAACAACAGTATTATAGGCTGAAATAACCCCTACAAGAAGTTTTGAGAAGAGGATATGTGTGCAGAAGTCTTCCAGCCCAGTGGCTCACTTCAGATGGCAAAGCAAATGTGTAGACATACCCAAAAAACAGTAAATGAGCTTCTCTACTTCTGTTTTGTCAGGGACACCGATGATTCAACAGTGGTGAATCAGACAACAAGAAGAGGAGCAGCTGGTTAGTCTGAAAGCACAGGGAGTCCCCCTGCACTGAGTCCCTGTACCTGACATTGTATTGCCACTACCCCAGCCTGTAGGCAAATCTGTAGGAACAACATGTTATGGCAAATGGCCGGATTTCAAGTAAGTCGTTCACCTTAACATGAATTATCAGGGCCATTACAAAGCAGCTGGGATGTCTGGTTCGTGTTTTGGTCAGCTCATTGCAACCTACCCATAGCATCTTCCCAGCAGACAGGAGCAGCAACATACCACAGAGTTCTGCGACTGGAAGCTTAGCCACATCCACTGCCTCTTTGCTGGAGAGAAGTGCAAATCTGGTATAAGCAGGTGCAAATTTCACTGAAACCAACATTGTGCTCTTGACACTCAGCATCTCTGGCAACCTCAGTTATGGTCTATTGAAGTTCTTATTCCCACAGCTTTTGTGGGATTGGTTGTCAGTCTACATCAACCATGGGAAAGATTGCAGCCTGCATACCTGCCTGATAGCAAGTGAGGAAACTGGGACTGTCAGCTTAGTTTAAAAGGTCACAAGCACTGGTCAGCAGCTAAGACGGTTACAATGAGCAGAAAAATATAGTTTGTTGCAATAAACTTGCCAGTTTATCCAGGTGACTCTTATAACTTCAGTAAATTCTCAGGTACCTTTGTGTTCACACTGAAATAAGAAACAAAACCAAACCTTATACAACTCCCCTGGGAGCTACTTATGAGACTTAATGAAAGTTGCAAACTCCCTGAGCACTGATGGTAAAGTATGCCCTTACTAAATAGACCAGCAAATACATTCTGCAATTCTTCTGAGTTACGATCATGAGAAAAACCCCACAAAATAAAACTTTTTTATTACTCCCAGTGTACACAAATTCTAATGAATTCCCTCATGAAAAAATTGGTTAAAGGTAGAGGTGGTTGAGAATATGTTCTCCCTTACAATATCACCAGTATGCACAGTCCTAACGCTTTAGGTTAAAAAAAAAAAAAAGTAAAAAAAATCCCTAAGGTGCACAGGAAGCCCCAGAAATATCCTACACTGTTGTTACAAGCACATATTTGGCAGCTACAGCCATGCTTCAATATGTGTTGGCATTACTAAACTCTTACATCCCAGCTAAAATCCAAATCATAACTTGTTAGCCACCAAAGGTATGTGATTATGTTTCCCAGGTTTGATTAGGTGACTTACAGAACTAACATAGACTGCCCAAATAAAATCTTCTGTACATCAACATTTGCATGTTATTAACCACATTATTATTTGTATAGGTCAACTTATGCAACTCAACTTGATATAAGTTAGTTACATGCTTCACAGTGTGAAGGCACAGTTAATTCTAACATTTCCAACTGACATGATCCGAAACCTTAGTATTTTTCCATGAACTCACTGGAAAATCATTTCAAATAATGAATCAATGTGAGAATTTCACAACTGTTTGTGAATAGGAAAAAAAGAGAATTGTTAAATGAATTATTTATTGCGAATTATTCCCTTCTGTCTCCCAAGAAGCCTTTTAAAAACATAATGTGCTCAGTAAGGGAAGCTGCAGAAGTGTTTGTTAAAGTTACGGCATGGGGCTCCAGGCTTATTTTTGGCTGAGACCTGTTCGGTTTCTGGGTAGAACAGTTATTGTATGGATTTGCTCACAACTACCAGCACTGCAAACTCAACCTGGGATCAGAGAATCATGCTGGATTCTTTTGGTTCTGTTTAGCATCCAGGCAAGCAAGAAAAGCTCTACAGCCCCAGTGACAGACTCAGTAAAGCACAGGGAGCTGCACTGCCTTCTGTTTATGAAGTAGATTTGCACAGGTGCTAAAACGACAATGAACTAGCGAGAATATTCTGCTTGTCACGCAGAGGAAGGAATTGGAGGCAATCCTCTTCCCTGGCTGTTCCAACGCTGCAGTGCTAATGGGAATATCAAGCAATACAATGTATTTTTGTCAGAAAAGGCAGCAAATGCAAACAATGAACAGATCTCTTGAGCAAGATGCCAGCTTTACCCAACCACTTTTCAGAGTCAGATCAATAGTATGTTTCATGTGATACCTGATACTTTTCATGAATTTTGTGGGGTTAGGGCTTCTAAATTATACATTTCTATTAACATTACTTTAAACGGCAATATAATCTCAGTCTTATCCATTCAGAAAAGTTTGCATGGAAATAATTTAAACTTTGCTAAAATAAATAATTCAAGCTTTCCCTTTTTATTACTTACTAAGAATATCCTCATGTGACAATTGAAATGTCCCTGTAAGGTGAAATTTTTACCATACAAATCAGTAACTATGTTTGCAATGCTTTTAAGATGGTATAATCTATTTATGCACTCTGGTTTTTCCACCACCTGAAAAAATGGTCTGAATGGAGATGTTCCTTGTTACAATTTTAAATTTACTTTTTTCACCTGTGTTACATATTGACTCTTGATAGAAATTTAATGTAGCTCTATGGTGTAAATAGTGAAATAAATAAGTAAACAGATAGCAGTAGATCCTGACCTGAACAGAAGAGATCAGAGGCATAAGGAGGAGTGTAGGGATGCTCTAGCTTAGCAGAGATATACCTCCCTCTACAGATGGCTTTGGAAAACTTGTGGTATTGTTTCATGCACAATGGATGGCTGGACCTACATTTTTGATTTTTGAACATCTTGAACATCAAGAAATACTTAGATTAGCTTTGTTTCAGCCAGGAAAAGATAAGGAGGGGAACCAGAGAGGAAAGTTCAATCTTCCCATAATCATGAGTGGGAGTGGTTGTGAACTTCCTTTTCCTCTCATCAGCCTCCATTTAGGCATTTGCCCCAACATCGTTTCCTTCTTGGTATTCAAGTTTCAGCCTTATTTTTGCTACCATTCTTTCTTTCCCAACACAAACACTGAACTGAGAGAATGACTTGAAGACTTCCACCCAAGTTTATAGGGAATCTTAATAACTTCATGTCTGTTTATTGTACATGATAGGGCTGATAAACAATGACTAGAAACCTAGAACTAGATACCACTGGAAACCCAAAAACGTTGCTGCAATTACTTCATGTGAATCACATTCCAGACCAAAGGAGAGAGTTCCCTGCCTCTGTCCTTCCCAGGCTTTCACCAGGATTTTAGGGTCAATCTGAACAGAACTTGTGAAGCTTCAAATATTTTTCTTAGTTTTCTCTATTCTACCTAGTAGTGGAAGACAACATGGGATGGGATGAGGAGAGAGGAGAGCAGAGAGAAAAGAAATTCTCCAAAACCAGTTTTGAAAATCTGAAGGTCAGAATGGTTCAAGGATGGCTTGGTTACGCTGTGAAACACTTGTAATTCTTCCATCGTCACAAAAACACCATTCTTTCCACAATTTATGTTTTTACCCAATTAGCCTTCAAAATAATTATGCTTTACATATGGCACAGCTGATCCTATGCAATTCTTTCCCTGCAGAGGAAGGCAGTGAGCCCCGGAGCTCGACACCTCCCCCAGCTCTCCTGCACCTTCACCCACAGACAAAAGCCCTGTGCCTTGACACTCCAAACCATACCATGCACCCGCAGAGCAAAAGGTGCTGCCAGCAAGTGCAAATACCCAAGGCATCCTCAATGCAGCCACTTTCAGTGCCACCAAATGGTGAGGGAGAGGTAGGAATGCTTAGGAAAAGCCAGAGCTAGCCAAACAGCTCAGCTTCAGTGCACCTTCAGGGGCAATGCAGCCCCATGGCACAGCCAGAATTAGACCTCAGCCCTTTCTAAGCCTCAGTTTACCTTTTGTTGACTACTATTTTCATATTTTTTTGTTGGCAGTAGCAGTTATCATTCAGATAAAATGCGTAAAACATACTGACACAAAACCATGGTGAAACTATTTGGTCTTTGTTTTGTTTTCAGAAGGCATGACTTTATCATCAGCAGCTTTCTAATAACACTGCACAAACACTGATGGGTCCCGATATTATCACAATACGTACAAGGACAAAGTGTGACTAGTGTTTGACACCATGAAAATCAAGAAGTTTCATGTAGCCCTTTACACTGGTTAGCTAGTTCATGCCAGATTTGAGGCAAAGTACACAATTTCTGAGCTTAAGCTTGCTCTTTCTGTTTCTGATTTCTGAGGAATTTAATCAGCTGAATTTTTTTCCCTAATGAAAATAAAAAATAATTTGAAGACTCCAGCCTCTTCCCGATTTCTCCAGCCTATTTGCTGCATTATAATTACTTCAGAGTATTTCGAACTAGGCAGTACCTTGGGCCCATACTCCAGGGGCCTACCTGTACGCTAGGAGTTCCCACTTAGCAGGCACTTATGCTATGGTCCCTTAAGCCTCCTGCTCTGAGTGCAGGTGTCAGCAGCTCTTCCTCACCTTCCCACAGCTGCACCCAGAGACATCCTAGGGGTCTTTCTGGCTCCAAGGCACAAGACAACCATGTAAGCATCACCTACTAGCTGGGCAGCAGAAAGGAGAATGACCCGCACACCTTCCGCAGTCCCCTGTGACTCTCTGTGCTGAATGGGGACTCAAAAATAAGATACATTTCACAGCCATAGACTAACATGTCATCATGGCCAGATCCTGACTAAGGTCCCACTGTGGACAGGCGATACAGTCAGGAGGACCGTGCCAGCACATCAACGGCAAGACTCTATCTTCAAGGGACAGAATCATTCAGAGTCATCCTTCTTCTTCCCTTAAACCAAGAATAGCAATAGTATTTTTTTCCCTGACTCTTTTGGACACTGATTCAGAATGCGTTTAGGCAGATAGAGGAAGTTAAACACACAAGTAAACTTGTGCTTAAAAAGCACTCAGGCATTTAAAGCCTTCATGAAGAAAAGTTTAGACCTCATGGGCAAAAACCATCTCTCACTCTGGGTATAAAATACCTGGCAGAGTAACAGTTACTACCTTAATGACAAACAGGAGACGGAGAAATTTGGGCCTTAACTTGCATGAGTAAATTTTTTTCAGTTGCTGTCTGGCACCTTTCAGGATCACTTTGAAGATTAAAAAGGAAAAAAAGAAAAGTGACTTAGCGAGATGAATTCTGCTCAGTTTGACAGCTAAATCTGGACTAACTCTATTGATTTTGGTGAAGTAATCTTCTCTTTATACTGCTTTAACAGAGAAGTTTTGGCCTGGGATCATCTCTAAAAATTTATCCTTTTCCAAGTTAAAAGAACAAAAAAGTATTTGGGAGTGCAGGGAGTTTAAAAGTAAACAAAAAAAGGAGAAAAGAAGAGAACATTTGGGGTAAGAGAAAGTGGGAAAAGGATGAAAGAACATGGAGACTTTTGAAAAGACTTCCAATTGGATTAAAATGATGATAAATGGAGGTGCAGCACGGGGGTCAGGCTCCTCTCGATAACAGGATCTGCGTGCTCTCAAACAGTTGGTGTCTGTCAGTTATGTGGGAGCCCCTTTGGTCTCTTGTGACTAGAGTTTTTCATCGTGCGTTTCTGACAGGATAAAGCAGAGCAGCTAAACAGGATAATTCCCACATTCTGCTGGGTGAGTCATTTCCCTCATGCTTTTGAAAAACCTTGCAGGCAAAGGGGAGCCGTGCTGACAAAGCAGAGGAAGTGCACTTTTTCGGATTTCACAGGGCGCCTGGTTCAAACGTGTGTCGCCGTGACAGAGAACACCTGCAGTATAGTTCAGCGGCAGTCTGGCAAACACAGCCAACCAGCTCGGCTGGGGCCCTGCACAACACGTGGGCTAGAGGACTTTATTCTTTATTTTTATGTTATTTATTTAAACCTTATGGGAAGTAGGATGAAACCTTCAGCCAGTGCACTTTTCTCTCTCATCATACGGCAAGATACAATGACTGAATTAATGAAGCTGCCCAATGCAGAAACAATCTCTACAGCGAAGAGCCCCATGGTGTGAAGGAAGATATGTATAGCTTAATGCTGTTTGGCAAGGCTGAGCTCAACTGGAGCATCACAGCATTAACAGTGTTCCTTAATGCCAGTTTAACACTATGGAGGTAAAAGGGCTGCCATTGAAAGCAATCTGAGCAGCTGGTGAGGTTGCTGAACCTAGTGATTAGCAGACTAATTACCCCCTGTGGCTCACAACTCATTAATCAACCATTAAAATAATAATTTCCAAGAACAGTCTCAGATGTATCAGGAGAAAAAGGCTGGGATAGTTATTCTGTAGCCACTTTGGGCCAATTTGAATTCAGCTGTTCTGGCAGCCAGGAATTATATTTCTGACCTGTTAAGTGCCTTAGCCCCTGCCCAGGACCCAGAGCTCTCCAAAGCCTCTGAGTGAAAACACCTTTGGCCAACACCTCTCACAGCTTCTTCTTTCTTACATGTTGTGGTCAACTTTCCCACCAGGACACACACCCCCTTTCCCTGCCCTGGCCACCATAACACTAAGCATTCAAGACAGAAGTTTACAACCCTCCTGTCAGTGTCAAACATGCACCCGGCCCCTGGGCTGATAGCAGTTGCAGCTGAGCACTGAGTAGATCAGAGTGCAAATGTGCCCAGTCCAAATTGAACCATACTAACCCCTTCATACAAGCCTGTCCAGCTTAACCCTATGCCAAATGAGGAAGAAAACAGAAGGCAAAATAAGGTTTCACTCAAACCATGTCTCAGCTGTACTCACACCACCTCCCCAGGGCTACAGCACCATGACAGGAGGTTGTCTGAGTGGGCTCCAGGGCAGAGATGCTGCATGAAAGCACCTGCCAGTGACACACACCACCAAAACACACCAGTGGACCCCAGGTGCCGGCAGACAGCATATGGCAGGAGGCCCATCCTTATGTTCCCCACTTGTTTTAACTACTTGAACTTAGCCCATGACTTGTGCTTCCAGCTCTGCACACAGTGGCCAGTCTAGCATTCCAGGTGATCTCTTCTTCACCATTTGTTCCTAACACCCACTCCTTTGTCTAGTCTTTATACCTGCCTCATCTATTGCTTTAGAGAAGATCTGTGTAAAAAGGCAGGCCAGCTAAAACACTGTCCTCTTTTGACTCCTGCTTTAAAATCCCCCCTGCTGGAATGCCTGCAAAACATTTGATAACAGCCAGACCATGCGAAAGAGGACACTTTTATCTTTTAAGCTAATGAAGAACATTTCATTGTTTAACCTGCCTTCTGCCTGGCCAGAGGCTTCTGCTTAGTCTCACTTATCCATATGCACAGCTAATCAGGTCTTCAGTGAAAGAAGTGTCTTTATTACTTGTGTCCAGCACTTAGCATGACAAAGTCCTGAACACATGCTGAGGCTGCAGTACAAAGTAGTGGGATAATTCACATATTTTCAGATCAGCTGGGCTTAATGAAAATCCCAGGATATTTAGATAATTGGCTGAAGATATCTCTGAGCACCAAGAGCCCCAAAAGGAAGAGTGAGGCTTCAGAAAACTGCAAAAGGACAGGAAAAATGCCTGTATCTTTAAAAGAAGGGGGTGGGGGGGAGGAAGGAGGAGGAGTCAAGAAATAATAGAGCTAAAATCCAATTCCTGGAAAAATGCTGCCACAAATAAACAAATTACTTAAATACCTAGAAGAAAACGAAAGATGATTAATACCCAACATGGATTGTCACAAAGACACCATGTCAAACCAGTCTAACGTCCTTCTATGACAGGGGAATAGCTTTAGGGGAAAAAGAGAAAATGTCATGTATCTTGACTTCATTAAGGTTTTTGACACTGACATGATACTTTGAAAAAGAAGATAAGGAAATGTGGGCCAGACAAAAGTACTCTGAGGGTCAGGCAGTGCAGGCTTGGTTGGAAAATCAATTCACTGTCAAAATGAAAAGATGGACCTAGTGAGGTTCCATAGGGATGATTTAATGTTTGCACTGGGGTCTAGATGATAGATTAGGGAGGACACCCACCAAATCTACAAACCATGGAGAGCTCGGGCAACAACAATCAACTGTACAAGTACAGAACAAGGTTGAGTAGCTGTTCTGTAAGAAAGGTTCACAAGCTGAACATGAGTTGACAGTACCATAGCATCTCTGTATGAAAAGAAAAAAAAAGAAAAAAGGGCACAGATCATCCTGTACAAGCAAGAGTGTAATCTGCATATCATGTGAAATAATGTTTTCAAACTATTATTAAGGCCTCCACTGGAGCAATAGCTTTTTAAGAGATACAGACCAACTGGGAGACAAAGGAGATTGACAAGAAAAGACAGCATAAAGACTGATAAAACTAGTGTTGCTTGGTGTGGTGAAGATAACAGAGGGGAGCTGTGCTAAATCCTGAAATGCAGAAAGAACAGCTTCAGAGAGAAAGGGATGAGTTTGCTCTCCCACTGATGGTGGGCAGGATGAGTTGTAATAGACAAAATTACCACAAACTTTAGGTTAATCATTAAAAACTGTAATGAGAGTATACCATAAGACTAGATTTCCTGGGGAGGCTATCAACTCACCATCACTGAAGGTTTTTAAGAATGTTAGTCAAAATATCTTCATACCAACATAGGTTTAGGTGAAAATGCCTTAGGGCAGGAAGCTGGACTACATATTCATACTGAAAAAAAGAGTGCCAAACTGGATCAACTTCACCCCAAAGTTCAAAAGCACAAGAGTTCTTGTGCTTCCTAATCTGTAATGTAGCCAGGGAGGACTTTTTTCTTGCAGGGTACACTTTTCACAGGTACTCTTCTGCCTGCAAAGTGCAAAATGAACGCAAACATTACTATACTACATTAAGAATTTACATCCTATTTGCAAAGGTGTAAGCTGAGAAAAAATCCTTGTATTTACAGTCAGTGTTGCATTAGAAGGCAAGACCTGAAGGTCAGAGTTGTTTCTGGGTTAGAATGACAAAAGCACAATCAGGGAGGGGAGGCGAGGGGAGGAGAGAGGATATTGGAGAGAGGAAAAGGGAAAGGCAGGCAAGGGAGAAAAGAAAAGCAGTTGCTACAAAACGAAAGAAGTTTCTACAAGAAAACATTGGCTATGCCATACACAAAAGTAAAAAGCCCATATTTTTCATTTGGAAAAACAAAATTCAGTATTCCAGTATTTTCGAATATTTTTTCCTGTATAATTTCTGTTCTCTTGAAAAACAGTGGTTAACATCTCAGCATTTTGTCCTAAGCAGAAATAAAAAAGCCCTGAAATGCTGAAGTATTCCACAGGACAGAAACCCCACATGTTGCTCATTTCTGTTTCCATCCTTTTTGTTTTTTTTTTTTTCTTTTTTTTTGTCAAATACATACCTCTGTCATTTCACAGACAAGGAGGGCTGTGGAGATGACTTACTCTGGGAGAGCTGTCAAGAAGTTCCCAGCTGTCCACCCTCTCCCAGGGACTCTTGCTTTCACTGCAGGTACTGTTGACCTGCTTATGAACTAATTCCTGGCAGAGACTTGGGTTTTCCTTAACGGTTTGAGCTATAATTTACAGCAGTTCTCAAGCTGCTCCACAAACGGGCAAAACAGTGGTGGGGGCAGGAATGCCCAAGACAAGGTAAGGATAGAACCGATGCAGAGTGGGGAAGAGTCTGACTTTGAACTTACAGCTGTAAGGTCCCTACCCTATAACCTTGCCACTGAACATTGCTACTTCCACTTCAGCAGTCCAAGCCCATCTTGCCTAGGGTGCAAACTTCATTTCCCTAGACAACTTCCAGCTGGAGTCAGTATGCTACTTGTAATTTGAAATGGATGCTGTTTCCACGGAGGCTCCTGGCTTCTGAAGGTTGACTTCAGAGCTGGATGACCAGCAGGTGGGGGAAATATACATAGCACTGCAGTCCTACAGGCTGCTATGGCCTCTATGAGAGTTTAGAATCCTTTCAGCCAAAAAAAACACAGAAAGGTTTTTCACTGATCCTCTTTTGACTTGTTCATATAAACCCATGTGCGTCAAGTCTCCGTTTGTACAGAGACCTGGACTGCCTGCACTTTGTGTACTGTAAAGCCTATTACACCTTCTGACCAACACTGATACTGGTTTTTCTGGGCAATTACAGAGATTAAAAGCTGGGGGAGAGGAGGGAGAGAAAGCGTCATACACAATTTCAGGCATTAAACTTCTATATCCACTTGTCAATTGGCTATAGGGGAGGGGAAAAGACTACCAGTTTAACAGTGGGACTATCAGTTTAACTCTTAGGGAATGCCTAGATTTTATCAAGTAGCCATCATAGACCAGCAGGCCCCTTCCTCAACTCAGCCTGCCTTCATGTGCAGCTTCCCAGGGGTGACAAACATGGTTTGTGCTACACCCCTGCCTCCCTCACACCGCCTATGAGTAAGGGAGGCACCAGCCTACTGCTGAACCTACCAATGTAGAAGGAGGACAGTATATTGCTGCAGCAACGTGCATCTTTCCAAATGAGTACCTTGAAATATCTCCTACACATCATCAGCTAGGGCACCTTTTCCATTTCTAGAAACACAGAGGGATTTATTTGCTTTCATAGCCTAGTTTTGCTTAGAAAGCCCCCCATCCAAGCATTCCCAGGAACCGTGTGTTTTTGAAACTTAAGTATTAGAAAAAATAGCTTTGATTTCCCTACAAAGAAATTTCAGAAAGAGAATGTGCTGTGCAGAGTTCCCGAAGAAAGCATGCAGGGTGGTGGGGGAAGGTGCTGTGTAATGGGGCCTGAGTTCCCACAGGTCCCACTAAAGCTCTGGGCCTGGAGCCACATTCCATTCAGCTGAGGGAGAGAAACTCTTAATGTCCTTTTGTTTAGAGATCACTGAAACAATAGAAGTCAGTGCCCAAAGGCTATGAAGGCAGGGAAATCCACGGGTTCATCAGGGGCCTGAAAAAAAGGGATTCATGCAGAACAAAAGCAGGCAATCAAAGTACAGCCAAAACACAAGGGTTTTTGCCAGGTGAACCATGGTACATCTTGTTTCTGGTTTGGGCACCCTGCAGTGGTGGCACAAGGCTCTCATCTCCATGCTGCCTGCCCACGTATCACTCATTCAAGTTCACAGTCTGCTCTACTGGTTTAACAACCAATGGTAGACTGTTTTGCACTCAGGAGCTGGTATGAACGGGCATGGGCACATCTCCTGTTCTATGGAGCTCTAAGGAGCTAACATCTTCAACAGATGCATCAGTTTGTTCTGTGAATGTGTGTCTTTACAAGCATAAGGCATTCAACTGAGATTCAGGTTCATAGAATCATTGAGGTTGGAAAAGACCCTTAAGATCAGCAAGTCCAACTGTTAACCTAACACTGCCAAGTCCACCACTAAACCAAGTCAAGAAGCGCCTTGTCGACACGTCTTTTAAATACCTCCAGGGATGGTGACTCCACCACTTGCCTGGGCAGCCTGGTCCAACAACCCTTTCAGTCAAGACATTTTTCCTAATATCCAATCTAAACCTTCCCTGCCGCAACTTGAGGCCATTTCCTCTCGTCCTATCACTAGTTACTTGATAGAAGAGACCAGCACCCACCTCACCACAACCTCCTTTCAGGTAGTTGTAGAGAGCGAGAAGGTCTCCCCTCAGCCTCCTTTTCTCCAGGCTAAACAACCCCACTTCCCTCAGCCGCTCCTCATCAGACTTGTGCTCTAGACCCCTCACGGGCTTCGTTGCCCTTCTCTGGACACGCTCCAGCACCTCAATGTCATTTTGTAGGGAGGGGCCCAAAACCGAACACAGTATTCGAGCTGCAGCCTCACCAGTGCCAAGTACAAAGGGACACTTTCCTGATGGGCTGAAATCTGCAACACCTGCAAGGTTGAATTTGGGATTCCAGTTTGGATCTGTCATTAAATGCAATCAGTCTTCATGACAATTCCACAAACAAAAATGAGAGGCTTTAAATCTCTCAGAGCCTGACAACTAATACTGCAGAAAAATGAAAGTATCTAACTACGTTTCAACAGTGAAATACTTTGAAGGGGACAGCTTTACAATGAGATCACCTTGTGCTGGGGTGAGGATGACAATACTAACAACATAGTTAAGTCTGCAAAAACTAGACATTTCCAGGAGCCAGACCAGGCTGACTGTCTGCTCATCCAGTGACAGCCTTATTGCACCTCCCCTTGAGAAACCCAAGTACTGATAAAACATTACAGCAAGAGTGCAATACACATCATTATAAAACAAACAGGAGCCAAATAAGCATTTGCTGTGGGTATGTGGTCATCAGCACTGGAAGGCTTCCCAGAAACACAATGTTTTCAGCAGCCCCTTCATGGGTGAGAGGGAGGCTGTCCATCAGGTAAGGATCAGCATTTTATTATCGCTGGACTGATCAGTTGGGATCCAGCCCAAGGAAGAGATGACCTGGAGTGGTGTGCTCTAATTGATTTAACCAGCACAGCACAAAGCCTGGTGAGTACTTTCTGGATCCATACATAGAGAGGCAGAAGCTTGCAGGAGGTCAAGATGAACCAATAATCAGTCAACTTGATTAGACACTTGAGCCAGGAGCCCAAGAAGAAACACCTTCCTCTCATGACACAGTGAAAGGGGTCAAGCTGCAACTAGCTTGGTGGAGAGAGGCAGGGACTCGTTATCAGTCAGAACCTTGAAAGATTTTCATTGAGTTGTAAACTTGTAATACTCCCATATTCACAAGAATTGCTGTAGTGTTGTGTCAGCACAAGAGTGTGCAGAGAAGGGCACAGCACTCTAAAAGTGCAGGGGGGAGAAGGACAAAGATTGAGGACAGGCTGACAGTCCAGCTAAGAAAAGGGCTTGCTCCAAAATTGAATGTTCTGGCCATGGATGAAGGTTAGACCATCAGCCTCACCACAAGCATCAGCATCCCTGTCTGCTCATCCTAGCCTCTTAGCTAAAGGCACAGCTGGAGGGGAAATATCTTAGAAGGGAAAAAGCAGTGTTCATAATAGGCAAGGCAGAAAACCAACCAAAATCCCTTCCATGAGCTGCTTTCTTCAGCAGAGGGGGACACCTGGCAGACCTCTCTTGACAAAAAGATGGAAAGGTAAAAAAAGCCACGCTGAGCTAAAGAGCATAACCAAGCCTAGTATTGGGACTCAGAGGAGGACTCATCTTTTTCAAAAGGGATCTCAAGTTTTCCAAGAATTAACTTACATCACATCCCATTTTTGCTTTGACAGAAGTTATATATCAAATCAGAATATTTCATCTAAGCCTTGCAGATAATTTCTTCATCAACATGCTTTATTAAAAAAGGGATTTGAAAAAATCCTGACCTTTTATAGGTCACTTCTCTTTTCCTAGCCAATCAGATCTCATTGTTCCCTGAGGTCCTAATCAATTATCAGCCCATTTATTTCACTTGATATGAAGACTCTGCCCAATTAATTCAGAGATGCATTAAAGTGAAAGGTTTTACAATTGAAATGAATGTTTCTTACTTTCTGTCATGTCCTGCTCTGGGAAATTAAGTTTAAATAAAAGTTAACGGAATTGTCAATAATGCATTGCATAAAGGTCAGGGTGGTCAGGCTTTAATACAAAGGATGTTTTTATTTCCTTATTATTAGAAAGCGTTTTCTTCTTTTATCTGGTAAAAGAGGAGATGAGTACAGCTACCACATCTATGGTACAGTTGAAGTTTCATTGCAATGAATTGTGATTTGATACCCTCTCATCCACAACTATTTCTTGTCTCCAGTCTTCTGTCATAATTAATGCAAAGTTACATAGGCTCTCCATTTGATATACATCAGGTAGACTGAGCTTTGTATTGGTTAAGCAGCTCATTAGAAAGATTGGTGTAAGTAGAGCTGAGATCTCTGATTCTACAGCAAAAGTCTTCACCCATTTGAAAATACAGTAATTTCTCAGGGAGGTAAGGCAGACAGACAAAGTTTTTAAAATAGTAAATAATGTGTCAGCTGCACCCACATTCCTGCTCATAGATTTCTTTCCTTCAGCTCAGTTTAGTGGAATAAGTTTTGTCCTCTCTCTCGTTGCTGAGAAGCAGTACTGCCAGGTTTTTCTGGGTATCTTCTCTATGTGGATGGAGTATGTGGAAACCTTTGTCCCCTCTACCTTTGTAAGAGCCTTGGGTACAGGGACTCTGCATACTCCCTAGCAGGCTTATCAGTAATTACCTCCTACAGGCGCAAGAACCTTACCCTCCTTGCAGTCCTGGCAGACAGAGAAAAATTCCCTCTGCTTTACAGAGGTGATGCTTAAACAAAGAGGTCCTAAGGCTAGGATCTGCAGAGAGATCGGTGTCCCTGGTGACCCAGCAGCACTCTGCCTAAGAGCCAGGCAGCTGCCTAACCAAGCAGAATGCAAACAAAATGTGGTCTTGATGGTGCTTAGCAAATCACCTTTTGCATTTTAGGGAAGACCTGATGATACCTATGAACACTGAATACCTCCAACACTCACATGTCTCTGCAAATCTTGTGCTAGACATGCCCAGTTTTGTGTCAGTCAGGAAAGAACCCAACATCTCCTTAGTATCATTCAATGTTGTGGACACCTTCTCTATGGGCTGCCTCAGGACTTCAGAAAGTAGGGTTGTGCCAACACACCAGTTCTCTCTGCTTGTTCTGTTGTAACACGCTCCAGCAGAAATGAGCAGCGGGCAGCTGCCCTGAGCACTGGGTAGCTGCTTATCTCACTGTACATGACCATCCAGTCCTTCCACCTTTCCCAGGACAGGCATTGAGCTTTACCCCACAATACAGGCTAATTCCACACCACTCTATTGCACATTGACTAAATGTGTCTGGAGAGATGGGTTTGGCAGTTGATTTGGGTTTAGGCAGAAATAATTTAGAAGTGCTTTACTGAGTGGAAGTGTACTTAATACTTCTGCTGTTGTACTCCCTGCTAGAACAAGCAAGCGAAAGTACAGTTACAAGTGTGGAAAGGGAAGGGGAAAGCTGGTGGCAGGTGGAATATGTGCATTCCACCTCAACTGCCAACAGTTGAAAAATGGATTGTTTTAAACCTGGGAGTTTGCACACGTAAAACAGCTTTGCTGATGCAGGAAAAAGCATCTTGTTCTTCCTCTGATGGCTCAGTTGGGAATTGCTGCAGGAAACGTGCCATGTGGAGGAAGAGGGCTAAAATTCAGCTCCCCAGTGTTACCCATTTGTCTTTTACAATGTGGCTGCAATTATGGCATTTTCATTGTTTCAACAATCTGTACAGAATGAGCCAGGGACCCCTTTGGTTTCAAAAAGTCCCTGGTCAACAAATATATTGCTTAAAAAATCTGGGTAGGAGACTAGGAAACACAAACTTTAACTTCATGGGAGAAACTTTGCTGCTCTCTTCAGTTTCCTGCACTTTAGTGATGGCACTCACAATATAAAACCATCCTCAGAATGGGATACAAGTTTCTGAAGTTAGAGATGTTGCCTGTGTATAAAGTGGAAGCAGTTTAAAATCAAGAAAGTTATTCAGTTTGCAACCAGTTCGTCATGTGGCTGCCATTCCTCAAGGAAGATGTAGAATGTTTAGGCCTTCCTCAGATTTTTTTAGTCTCAGCATTCTTCTTTTTTCTGTAGCTCTTTTGTTTGTGAGAAAAACCACAACTGCAAACCAAAAAAAGCCAACAACAAACCAACTAAACAACTGTGAAAACATAACTCAAATGTAATAAATTAATTTTCTGCTGGAGTTTGCAGAGCCTGAAACATCAACTCTGAGATGCATGATCTGCTTTTTTTATTTCAAATCAAGCCAGTTCAGATTCGAACTGTGGTACCTTTAATTCCACCATTGTTAGGTCCTTCAGTCCTCAGCGTGTAAGAATCATGAAGTAGTATAGCACTATGAAGATCTGAAATATGGTTAGGTCCTTAACCACATGAGGCAGCACAGGAGATGCATGATTGGCTTTAGTGAGGAAAAGCTCAACTCTTAAAAGTTTGAAAAATACTGCTCCAAGATACTGAGCATCCTCAATTCCCACTGAGCCCCAAGTAATTAGGTAATGGAGCTTATTTTCAATCTTTATCCTGTGCTCTTCTTAAAGCTTTAAGCCAAAATACATCATCACTCATTCTGAGCTGCTTCCCACACTGTGAAGCTGAACCAGCACTTACTACTAAACCTGTCTCTGGTTTCAAATTCATTGCTTGATATCACACCCCAGGAATGGGGCCAGTAGTTTTTTAGGGATTTATTTGCAAGTCCAGATTAGTACAGATTCATTTGCCACAACCATCTCTATTTTTTAAAAAAGTGTACTTATTCCTTTAACTACCTTCATTTAATTTTATTTTTTAAACATCAAACAAAATAACTGGAACTTTGTGGAAATATGGATTCAATCATCGATTGGCTATTTTTTCCTGCCTCAGTTATGAAAGGAGATGAGGTGTTTAAATTACTAGATTTCACATGTGGAAGGAATAAGTCTGAAGGAAATAGCATAGGATTCTTTCCAAGCTTGAATTACAAATTATCCCAGGACCCAGGAGAGGACCAGAGCAGAGCAGAAAACAAGATTTCAGGAGATTCTTTGTCAAGTTAGTTTCTCAATCAGCCTTGAAAGGCACCTTGAGGACCCAATTTCTTCCTTATGTTGCATTCCTCCACTGGTGTAGAAGCTTAAGGACTCCAGTTGGTACCTTTTTCAATAGCTGTTTATATGATGTGCTGAAGTATTTATCTCACAATAATGCATGTTAATGTCAATTTTGCAAGAAAAATGAACTAACAGATGAACTACTCCCCCCAAAGAGCTTACTTGTTAGCATGAATCTTGCAGGTACACACTACTCACATATTACTAACCTACAAGCTCAAAGGGATTATTCAAAAAAACCCTCATAAGGTTTGATATGTGGATATTATTAAACTCTTCAGGTATCCAATAGGTGGAAATTCACATCTTCCTTTAAGCCCTTTCAATAAAGCAAGAACAGTTATCTCCATCCATTCTCTTACTCTTCCATTCCAAGTTTCTTTTCCAAGTAGGTACTTCTTTCAGGCAGGCCAGTAGGAGTGAGTGACTTGACTATGCAGATTACTAGCCCAGGTACTATAATCAGCCATGTGCCAGGGGGTGCTGTTCCTTCTCTGAATGCCCACAAATCTAGAGAGAAATCTCTGCCTAGAGGTTACCTTTCCTCTGGCATCAAGACAAGGGAAGATAATTTCCCTCTCTGGTGCAATGCAGTTCCCATGTCAATTGGTGCCAAGACCATTCTGCAGAGAAATAGCAGTAAAAGGAAAACCAGCAGCCAAGCTCCTGTATCAGGTTTTAAATTTAATTTTTTAATTTCTTTTTTAATAATTGACCTGTCAAGATAATTACTGCAGATCATGAGACAATGTCTCTAACACATTTGGGAAAAAAGGAACCGTTTGGGGGAGGATATACATTTTCAAAGGGTTTACTGCCTGGAGTGGAATGCAATTTTATCATCATCTTAAAGGCAAAGGTTAGGGAAGAGGGGCAGATGAGAAGTGCAGGGAGTGGGGCCTATGGCCTTTTTTAATTTAAATTTTTGTTAGGCTTTTGAGAGTTAAACGTCCAGTGGCAGATGAGCTTGCCCTATAAAGGCTACTACTGAAATTAATGCAAGTAGACTTTTCTTGGGGATGACTGCAATGCAATGTTCTCGGTGTCAGGCTAAGGATAATGCCATGTCTTGCATTATTCAGTGTACAGTTTGCATAGTCTTTAACTATAAAGCCTGGTCCATTTTGTTTGAATTTTATGCTTACTTTTGGTGGAGCTTGTTTATGCTCTGCTCCCCCCTCTGACTTCTTTCGTCCAAATACTCTCCAGAGACCATGATCTAGAGCATCTCTGCAGGCTGTTACACAGCACCATGCTGCAAATTCAAGCCATTAACATGACAGCACATCTGATCCCAACACTACTGTCCACCTCCCTAGCTCTCCTATGGGAACAGCTGCTTTTAAATGCCCCCAGCCAGTGTCTCATACTTTGATATTCAAAAGCTTAGTGGACCATGCTCTGTGCACTGGGAAGAGAAATATAAGCTGAATCTGCCTGAGAAGAATTCTGCTGCACAGTTTAGCTTTCTCAGTTATTTTAATGCAGCACTGACCAGATAATAAAATCCTTAATATTGAATATGAGCTTCTGAAGTCACAAATGTCATCAGTTTTAAGTGGAAGCAGATATCATCCATTCTAGTATAAAAGAAGCCTAAATCATGGCTCCTTTGAAATCAATATGAAAGCACTTCTTAGCGTGAGTAGGCCAGAAAATGGTCATAATTATCATAAAACATAAAACTTCACTTCCCAAAAGGAACAGGCATATTCTTTTCAGGGGGTAAAACCAGCTAGATATCTCAGTTGTATACTACTCTCACTTTCCATTTTTAAGCATGCTTCTAGGTGTAACAATTGGTAAGGGAACTGTGAGAAAGCAACCTAAGCATCACTGCTTAAAAGATCTGCCTGAGTCTGCAGATAGCCTGAAATGCCAGCTTTGAATTGCTACTTTCCAATACAATTTGGATTCTAAACAGAATAGGTTAAGGGGCAGTATTACTAACTGCTTCACTGCTCAAAAGCTTTTGAAAAGAAGAGGAAGTACCAGTGTGAAGATAAAGTACTTCTAGGTGTGGGTGTCCAGTAATGGGGTTGGGAGATAGAGTAGCACTTTCATTCTTCTCAGATGTTTAGGTTTTAAATACTTGAACTATACACTCCTGACTGCTGACTAGGCCTACAGCTTAGACCTATCCTTCTATATTTTAGAGTTGACCCTGGATTTAATAAGAGAAAAATCATCCTCTTTTATTCATTAACAGGTAAGACTGCATTATTGACTTACTCTCCCAGGATGACAATGATGTCACTATCTGAGAGGCTACAACTGATCACTCTTGAATGAACTGGGGCTATATGGCTAAGCAAGAACAAGTAGTAGAGGAATAGGAGTGGAAGGAAAAGGCAGCAGGCCAGAGCTTACAATAAAGAAGAAATATTTCAAAGTTGTTCTTAACCTTGGCATAATATCCCCAAGGACAAGAAAGTCCTCATGGCCATTGCTGTAAGACCAACCAAATGAAGAAAAGAGACTTTCAGCTATTCTAAGCCCTATTCTTTGCACTTCTTTTAGTTTAACGTACCTATCCAAATCCCAGCTACCATTCTGCGTAGTACTGGTTTCTGGTGCCTGGCAGGCTCTGTGGCTTTAATGCTGCTAGTACATTGGGGGATCTTCATGTCTGTAATGGAACCCAAATTTAACTGCAGAAAGGAAAGGGGATTGATCTGCTCTGAGTCACAATTACAGATTCAGCTTCAGAGCACTCTGAAAGCTGCCATGAGGCGTTCCCAGCAGGAATTAGTGTCCAGCTGGGACCAAACAACAGTGACTGACTTCAGAAGCCATTAACATATAGAAGCACCACTTAACACTGGGAGAAAATGCCTTTTTTTCCCCTCCCTATCTTGCCTCTGCTTCTTAAATCGCCACTCAGCATTATTTAAAAAGGGCTCCTTAAGAAGCTTTCATTCTGCTTTTTAGGAAGTACCGAATGAGAGATCAAGGCCAAATATGACCAGAAATCAGCTTTGGTGACAAGTGTTGATGTTGAAACAGAGCACTTCACACCTGAAAGCATGCTCATTGCTCAGGCAGAAAGGAATAGAGGAGGCAGGGAGCTGGAGCAGGGGTGAGAAATACACGTGTTTGTTACTGCATAGCTACAGCTTTGTGTTCAGTTTACCATTCACCATCCACAATGAGTTGGAATTAAACAGAACAGAGGATGAACAAAAGCCCAGTACTGCCTTGTATTTTCCTGATTTTGGCTTGTTTCCTTTACCTAAAAGCTCAAAGGCTTTCCTGGCCTTTGGTTCTGGAAAGAGGTTTGTTGCTATGCAAGTTTCTAACTGCTGCTTGACTTAGAGTAGACCTACAGGAATTCATGCTGTCCCTGCAAGGGGCTGTGGCTACCTGGGTATCCAAACAGCCCTGGTGCACTAGGGTTGAAATCAAGAGCAGAGCTTCTTAACACCCATGTGTTACAACATCAGACAAGGCAAGTCCCACCTGCTCTAAGTGCCTGAGTCACTCTACACCACCATACCAGAGCTTGTCTCTCTCTAGAGCCCCATGTACGTCTCTGGATTGGCCTCTTCCCTGACCCACTGAAGAATACATGAGATTACAGGCATGGGTGAGCCCCACTACAAGATCCACTGCCTACCTATGGTTTAGCACCACAGCATCTCCCTTGGAATGTAAGTGGGTATGGCCCACTGCCTCAGCCACATACCTGCACAGTGAGCCTTCTCATATGAGCCAACATATGAGGGAACAGACAAATAAAGAGGCCTGAAGTGCTTTGCACGTAGAGATAAACCCAAGATATTCAGTGCCTTTAATGAGGACATTAGCCCTTCCTTATCACTGCATAGGAAACAACCAGACAGAACAAAACAGATGTTTCCTTGCTTGAAGTTGCCCTGAAGTCTGGAGTAAAGTGGAGAGCAGGACTTCTGCCTTTCCACCGGGTTGTCATCATAAGACCTTCCTCTGGACATACTGGAGAGAACACATTCCTCTCCCCCCCCCCACAAGCTCAAAGCAGCTGCCTCCCTCCAGGTACGTATGTGCAATAGCTTGCAAGAAAAAAGAAACCCCCTGACTTCATGCCTGATTTTCCAAACCTGTTGCTAGTTTAAAAACCAACCATCACACAGGAAAGCAGGGAGATGTTGTCAACTCCATTACTCACAACTGCAGATAAACCCTGATGACACAATATTTTTCCCATATTGCGACCTGGTCCCTCCTTGCCACCTGGATACATCCTTCTTGGCATGTTTGCTACTACATCATATTGCTTGGTAAGAAATTAGAATTGCAAGAGCAGGGATATACCAGTCTTCTGACTCTAAGAAACACATGAGCCAGACAGTTCCTATTTAGTATGCATGGGAGAAGCATAAATGCCTTTTATGGTTGAATGTAGATGATGAAATACTGTATTTGTTGAGGAGAGGAAAGGGGATGTCCCCCATTATAATCTATGATTTATTTCTCCTATCTCTGCCTTGCCACATTTACAGTAAGTTTCTTCTTTCAGAAGCAGATTCATCTACAGTTCCACGGTGGTTGCAGGAGGATTTTGCTTCCCTCCTGCAAAGCATCCAGTCCTCTTTCTCTCTAGGGAAAGGGCAATTCCTCCCTCTCACCCCAAGAAGAGCAGAGACCTGGAAACCTGCCATGTATGACTGTCGCATCAGTTTAATTTTACCGGTAACAATAAAGAGGGTCAGTACTCAGTTCTGGAGTAGTGGCATGCATACTAAACCGACTGATTTTCCAGCCCCTACCCATTCAACAAAATGATAAAGAGCTGTAACACTAGAACTGCCTGCAGCACACTGTAGCCAGGGGTTTGCCAGGGAGCCAAATGCAGCAGGCACACACCTCCTTGCTTGGAAAGATTCAGACCTACAGCTTCTGCTTCAGATCGGAAAGAGAGTGAATGAGCCCTGAGACTACCATGCAGACATGCAGTCTGTGTAAGAATATAGGACCTCATTTTACCCCTTCCTGCCCTCCCCCAATATTTCTTTTTTGGCCTACACAGGTGCGTGAAGGATAAGTCCCAAAACAAAAAGGTCCTCTTGGGATGGTAGCAGTGGAAGCCACTGTTTACCTTTCCCACCTGTATTTCCCCACCATGCCACCTGTGAAGAAAAATTGCCTTCCCCAGCTCAGGTAGATCAACTGAGCATGCCCTGAACAGCCTCAGTCAAAACTAGCCAGGACACAGCTTAAATGAAAGACTTTCACTAACCCTCTTCATTTTGAATGAAATGTGATAGGCAGCACTCACAAGAGCAGCTTCGCCAGCAGATTACACAGGAAAGTATCTTCTATGAAGAGCTGGTGACAAGTAGCCAGTCAACTTGTTTGTCAACACAAGTGCAGATAGAAAAGGATGCACCACAGATGTGAAAGCCCAGTCTCAGACAGTCTAAAAGCTCATTAAATCACTGAGTCTAGTGGCTGAGCACTTCTAAAGAGCTAAAGCCAACCAAAGGGAAAGAGTGGGCACAGGACACACTTGTGCCTTTCAGAGTTGAGGCCTAAAATACATATTTACCCCTTGCCTTAGGCAGAAGATGCCCATTGTAGTAGCACTGTCATCACACCATTTTCCCTGTGGTTTCCCTGCCCCTAAACTCTTCCAAATCTGTTTTAATTCTGCTAAAAGACTTGTGCATTGTTTTTCTTTCCCCATCATCCTTGTTTACAGCCTGCAGGTATAAGCAGGCCTGCTGAGAACAAGAAAAAAAGATTTTACAGTCTTATGAAACAATATCACGTATGCAGCACTGCAGAGAAATCTGGACAATGCGAACACCAGTTGCTTAAACTTACTCCCAAGACTGAGACAGTGATGTAGTTTTGTAAAGTTGTTGTTCCCAAAGAAGTCATACTGGATATTATTGGCATGCAAAAGAACAGAGCACACTTAAATACCATCTAGTTGCTCCTCCCCTCAACACTGCAGATCTTTAAAAAAATACATTATTTTATCAGGCTTGAAAGAGCTTGGTCTATTGCTTCCTATAAGGTTATATCTTTACTACATGTTAGAATACCATTTTATACTACACATTGTATATTGTAATAAAAAATGGTCCTGCTGCAGATCACACTTGTGAAACAAGCCACAATGGCCGGCATGGTTTTGGCTGAAAAATGTTACAAGCTAATGTTGTCAAGGATGATGTCTCCAAACAGCATAACTGTGGCAAAAGTCCATTATGTAACCCTGATACGAGCCCTCAGGCACAAAACTCAGCTGAAAGTTCATAAGGGAAAAAATGAGGAAAGGTAAGAGAGAGGCTTCATGAAATTAACGTGCTTTATTACAGGGATCCAAACTAGCATTACTTCAAGCCCTTTGTAGCTGAAACTGTCCATAGACTTCTAAAGATATATATGCATCCAAAACCAACAACATGCAGTCTAGACCATAAATAAACCTGGTCTACCAGAGTACTGGCAATTCCACAATATTAGCTTATCTTTGTGGGATACTGAGTTGCTAGAAAGCCTTCTCATCTCCCATGTTCCTCTAGTTGTAACTTTCCAGAACATCTAGATTTCTTCCTGGAGTCAAAGAACTTGTAGGACTTATGAATGTGTTTAGGTTGGAGTAACTCCCCTTACATGAGCTTAAATGGGAAAGTCAAACTAGTCCATCCCTGTACTCCAGTCAGCCAACAGTAACACTGTCTTCAAATGAGTTTAGCTTGAAATTGGAAGAGAGGATTTGAACCACACATAAAAGTGGGTTCTGTTGCCTTAGGACCTCGGCAGGTTTAACAAGACAGCTTGGTCCTAAATTAGCTGTAACTACTCAGGGGCGAGGGGTGGGGGGGAAGGCCTAGGTATCTTTGAGACAGTATCAGTGGAAAACATCTAGTCGTTGCTTAGAAAAAATAAGAGAAAGGAACATTAATGATGAATGAGAAAAGGACAGGGAAAAAAAGATATTTTTTTTTTAACACCGCTCTATAAATTAATGGTATGCTTCAGTGTGGAACTCTATACATTTCTAGTTACCCATCCTGTGCAGAAACTGCACTGAGAGGGAAAAGCAAAATCACACATGTTCTGCTTCATGTTTGCCAACACGCCTTCATCTGCTGTCACACATTTTGTTCCTTCATGTAATTTTGACTCTCCAGCCAGATCCTTCTTTATGTGAAAGGTCTTTTCCTGACTGGTATTGTCTACTTCTTGAAAACCCCTTGTTAAAATGGAACACCAATTTATAAGCTTTTGGTATCCTTATGGACACTGAACTCCAAGCTATTGTGGGGTTTTTACTTAATGGCTTACATGCTCTGTCTTAAACTCCCATTAGAAGTCTGTCATGCTAATTAGAGTCCCCCTTCCTCTTGGATGAACTAGCAGGAACAACTGCTTCACACCCTGGGAAACTGCTGCTCTAAACCCCTGTCCTTTTGTTATACCCAAATAGTTCATGTATGTTTGGTTGCAATTCCCTGTTATTACTGCTTCATTGAGTTATTTCTCTGAGATCTTCCTTAGCAGCGTGTGTGCAGTACCCATTTATTGAGGAAAAAGCTGTTCGCACAAACCTGTTAGTCCACCTCTCATCACACTGTGGGAGATTTCTATCTACACAGACTGTCACGTGCACTTCACTAAAATTTTACCTCATCAGTTTACTCAGAGTAATTTCTTTCTTTAAAGCTACAGTACTCTTCTCACACCTCTGTGACCTAAGCTGTCCTTTGGGTATAGTTCATAGCCAGGAATTACAGTATCTTATTGATTTTTGTCATTGCATCATGTTTCAAGCTGTCTATTGAATAATGTCTATTCTATAAAGGTCCTCTTCTCATACTAAGCAGGAGTGTCTAGGGCTGTCAATCTCACTGCCATTCATAAGTACTAACATCCACTAAAAACAAATTAGAACAAAAGCCATCTGACAATGAAAAGCTGTAATTTGAAGATATTGAAGAAAAAGGCTTTTGTCAAATTTGACTCATATGGAATGCGTCATATAACACGACCCAAACTGTTTGACAAGAACAAATTACCACAACACTCCCTATCAAAATAAGCCAAGGCCATTAAAATATACAAATAAATCCCAGCTCAAGTATGAGTAGCATGCTGTATTACAGGAAACAATGTTTACTAGAGTACACTACTGGATTAAAAAATAGTAAATGTCCTTATGAATTATTAATCAAGAGCTCCTTATTTTCTCATAATGGAGGAATTTTTAAAATCTTAAACTGAAATCAGCTTCAAAAGTAGATCATGTAATTCCATAGGGTTACTACCATATTGAACAAAACAGAGATGCAAAAGCCAAAAAAAGCCTGACACCCACAAAATGTAGATTAACTGCAGAAACAGACAAAAGGCCACAGCAGCAGATCAAAGAGAGAGCAGCTTGGCAAAGTATGATGGAGCATTACCATAATGAATTTTGTGAGTAAGCAGTGTCCTTTAAAATAATTCTTTTGATCTCTTAAGAAGGCATTTACTATAATCAAGAAAGGGTCTACTTAACAAAAAATAAAAAATAAAATTAAAAAAGGAATAAATTTATCTAGGATTTAACCTTAACCCATTTCCAGCACCTCCATCATGATGTTTCATAGATTTCTAACAGGCTTACCCTGATTATCTAATCTGGCCTTCTGAATTCCATCCAAAAGAACTTCCCGCAGCAATTCCTGACTTGTATGCTAAGAGTAATTTCCTCCTGTTTCCTTTCAGGATTACGAGTGAAAGTGAGAGATTAGTCAGACATTTCAATTTAACTAGATTTCAGGTCAAGTGCTGGGAATAGAAGGAAACCCAGCTCATCAAACAGCTGAGTTGAGACCCAGCTCAAGGCTTCCCTGTAACACAGGTGAAATAGAAACCTCCCAACCCAAGGACAGACAGGGTTGGGATGCTTTTAGGTGGCTGAGGTGGGATAGTAAAGCCAGACAGAAAAATCCTGGGGATCTGGGTTTGCTGTTCCCACTGCTGCTGGCTAAACAGGAGCTGGGGCAGCAAACACTGCTGCCTTAAGGGCCCATCGTGCCATTCCCATTTCTTTCCATCCCACAGTAAAAGACATCCCCACCCTCCCAGCTTTCTCTCAGCAAAAGCAGGAGCCATCAGCAGTGAGAGCCGTAGCTTTGCAAACTAGCAAAACCGTGGGACTACAGTTGCCATGGGCAACTGCTGGCTGTGCCACTTCCTCAACCTGGTCTTTTCTGAGCTTGCGGCGAGCAGGCAGAGCTATAGTACCTCCACAGCAAGAGTCTAAAAGACTTGAGGGAACCTGCCTCTTTTTCTTCGGGTTTTGATCCAAACTAGACTAGCAAGTCTACGGGAATCAGGGAGCAAACTGTTGCCCACCTAGGCATCTGCTCCATGCTGGTGCCATCTGACAGGCCAGGACATGCACCAGCAGATCAGAGGGAGCCATAAGTGTCACTACAGCTAACATAATGAAGACATGGTGCTAATAATGGTTTGGAACAGGAGTTTGTTCCTTTGAAAAATTTTCCTGAGTGCCGTTAAAGGGGCCCTGGTTGTTTTCAAACGAGCAAGTGAAATCTAAGGTGCTCAGATCTGCTAACAATTATCCTCAGAGCCATTCTTGCTGCTGCCTTTCCCCACTGCATCCATCACATGGCTGCCTCAGAGCAGGAGCCACATGGCAGGTTGAGCGCTCTGTGGGGCGGGAAGCCATTATGCCTTATTAACTTTGAGTGACTAAGCCTTTTGTGCAGGAGCTGAACATAATTAAAACACATTTTCATTGATGAGCCATTAGAGTGAGGAGGAGCTGGGCTTGGGCTTTGCTTTTTGTCCTACCTCTTTAGTGAGCTTGTGAAAAATAGCAAGGCTGAAGTTAAGAAATATCCAAAATTACTTGTTGACAAACAATAATAACAACAACAGTAGTAAATAAAAGACAAAAGAACAATGACTACACATTAATTAAGCCACACAGACATCTAATGCAAAAGGCAGGTATCTCTCATTTCAGAAAAAGAAGAGAGTTACTCAAAGTATAGAGACAACTGTTTACACAAGTTCAGGCAAGTACTTAATATGGCTGTTGACTTTGGAAGACTCCATTTTCCAGTCTTGATTTAAGCTACAGAAACTGCCAGAGCCATCTCAAATTGTTTAAAAGAGGCTTCAACAAGCTGGAAATCCCTTCCACCCTTGTGGGAATTCCTGCAAGGAATTGAGCAGGCTGAAATATGCCAAAAAACAATGTTTGGCATAAGTAAGTAACTGTGGCTGCTGCTGCTACAGTAATTTAAGACAGGCAGCAGCTGGGAAAGACTGTTTCTCATGGTAACCCTTTCCATGTGTGTCCTCCACCCAGATGTAAAGTCAGAGAACCTCCTCTCAAAGGAGCAGCTTTGACGTTCTTAAGCGATATTTAACACCAACAACACAGCCCCTTTATCCTTGTTATAAAGCAACCAGTAAAAATAAGATACCACACCCCAAAGACTCCAGGACTTTGAACAGAAGAGTTAAAGCAAAGGAGACACAACCTTGCTTTGCTCAGGAATCCTAAGAATTGTGCTACATTTTAACAGCATTGTTTGAAGTCAGAGAATGCAAAGCCAGGCAGCAAGATTTTTATCTCCTCCACTCAAACAACAGTGGTAATAGAGGCTCCACCATCTGAGTGCACCTATGACCTGATTTTTGGCTGCTTCTCTGAGATACTTTTGAATTCATATGCTTTTAATTTCTGAAAGAAAAAGTGTTTGGGAAAGGAAGTGAGTATGAAAAATATATCTGCAATCTGGGAGCTACAGTTAATAGAAAGGAATTGTCTGTTTCTTATTTATATATATATATATAAACACAGAGCGATGATGAAGGACTCTATTATCTGGGAGTTTTTCAGTGTATAATGAAAAAAGCAGGCCCCATAATCTTACAGTATGACTTGTCACACACAGATTGATGCTATTCGCCCATGGAGGCGAAGCAATGCTGTCTATAGCATGCTCTATGGGCAAAGCAATGGGGTCTATAGCATGCTCTTTCCCCACTCCCAGTGAGCCATGCCCAGAACCTTGTGGTACTGGCACAAGGAGAAACTCCACAGCCTCTTCATACAGCCCTTGTTATTACATTAATGAAAAACATTTGGGTCACACAGTTGAATAGCAGAGTTGCATCTATATAACACTGTCAGTATTATTTCTGGATAAAGCGGGGTCAAGTATCTAATACCTCTGTATTTCTCGAATGAAAGCTAGAGGAGAAAGGGGGAGCATATGTGTTTGAACAAAATGGCTTATTTTTAGTGGCAGTTCCACTTCCATCCAGATTCTCCTCAATTATTCTGCAAACATTCACACTAGCTGCTTTATAGCTAATAAGGAAAAAAAATGTTCAAAACACTCAATAATGGCTTATATCTCCATTTGTATATGGATATATCATATTCACATTACTATTTGTGGAGGAACTGTTTAAGCAACACGCTGAAAAAGGGGCCCATGAGCTCAGGGGGAATGCCATAAAACTGGGGCTATCATGCACACAGATATAGTACAACAGTCTGCTTTCAAAGCAGAGCAGCAAACAATTAATGAGAAATGTATTGGGTGACAACTCTTATCAGCCACTTCTGAAATAATTGCAAGTATGTTTACAAAACTCTGAGCATATTCAAGGACAATTTGAAAAGTGAGTATGAAGCTCAATTAATTAAATAAGTTAATTATTTCAAATAGTTCGACCACTTATTGTAAATAACTATCTGAAGAAAGCAACCCTGGCTGTGAAGGCATTTCTATTCGGCATGGCTTGTCACCATGTCAGCAAACAGTGCCCTCTGGTTTATACAGTACTTTTCTCCGTATAGTTGCTCATTGCATTGTGAAGGGTTTATAACGGTATTAAAATGGACCATTTAAACCCACAGCAAAGCAACAAACAATGTCAATATGGTGAACAAAAAGAGCCCTTTGTGGATCCCTGTGTGGATCAGCTTTACTCCTGAAGGACGCCCCAAAGAGGATTGCTGTTTGGACCACCCCAGGACCCTCTGAGGCTGCCAGACACCACTCGGGAGTTACCTGGACTCTTCACACTGCGCCATCAGCTACCCAGCACCACCAGCCATCTCCTCAGAGGGCCATTAGCATCTGTTTACTCAGTAATGCAGCACCCATCTCCTTGGCAGGCACCAACGGCCATTTTCTCAGCAGGCACTGGCAGCCATCTCCTCAGCGGGCACCGGTAGACATCTCCTCAGAAGGATGTTGGCATCCATCTCCTCAGAGGGCCACTGGCATCCATTTTTTCAGCAAGGCAGCACCCATCACCTCAGCAGGCACCTGAGGCCATCTCCTCAGCAGGGGCATTGGCATCCATTTCCTCAGCGAGGCAGCGCCCATCTCCTGAGCAAGCACCAGAGACCATCTCCTTAGCAGGCACGGACAGCTACTTACTCAGCAGGCACTGGCAGCCATTTCCTCAGCTGGCACTGGCAGCCAGCTCCTCAGCAGGGCACAGGCACCCGACTCCTCAGCTGGCACTGGGTGCCATCTCCTCAGCAAAACACAGGCACTCATCTCTTCAGGTAGAGCTCCCTCTCTGTGGTGCCAGGCCCTTCCCAACAGCCCCTCTGGGGATAGGCAGGTGTGCTTGCCCCGGGGCCCTGCAGGTGCCCTGAGGTAACCGGCTGCCTGGCTGCCAGGTGAACTGTGTGCCTGTGCCCCGTGTGGGGGATGGGGCAGCTTGAGAGAAAGGGCGGCAGGATCAGGCAGCAGGGTAGGCAGAGCAGCCAGCACAGCAAAAGGTGGGGAATGTCAGTGTTTTCTCAAGTCTCTGCTGCCCATGGAGGCTGCAGGATGGTGGCAGGACCATACGCAGGGGCATGTCACAGTGATGATTCCCCACGTGAGGGGAGCAGAGCCCTGGGAAGCATCCCTGGCCTGGTTTGGAAAGCCCCAAGGAGCAGATGAGGCAGTAAAGCATACAGATGGGCAGCTCCAGCCAAAGAAGAGACCAGGGCACCTGGAACCTTCTTCAGTGTGCAAGGTACACCTGTGGGGGCTGATCTTGAGGGCTCAGCCCAGGCCACAGTGATACTGCTATGGTGTCCAAAGAGAATGCACTGACTGATCTGAGTCCGTTCCCATCTCTTCTCTCTACATTACAATGATGACACACAACAGGGGAAATCCTAGAAGCCATGATGACTGAGCTGCGCGGGAGTGCGAGTGAGAGACTTTCACAAAACAGTGCTTTTTCCAGCTGCAGACATCACCCTCACCCTCACTGCAGGCCCTTGCTATCACCTGCACGCTGCAAGATGCCACACAAAGAGGTGATGCCATGCTGAAGTCCTGCAGCATGGTGGGAGGCCTGCAGCTTTGCATCTCCACATGGCCTGGCCTTTGTCCTCCACACCCTCGTGCTGTGAGCAGCCAGCTGAAATGGGATAGGTGCTAATGCTTCCTTGCACGTTTGATGGCTGGGATGCATCTTTCTTTCTGATGAATCCCCAGAAGAATGGCAAAGGATAAAGGTGAAGGTGTCCAGAGGCCTGCAAGCCGGGTAAGTCTGCTCTTGTCCTGCTTCCTCCTCGGACCGTGGCCTTGTACTGTCTCCTAAGTACAAGAGAAGTGATAGACACAGTGAGGTATCTTAAATGCAGCAGTGGAAACAATTTGGGGAAAGGGTCCTTTGAATGAACAGACCTGAGAAAAATTCAGTTTAACACCTGCTGAATCACCCGAGTATTTTCCATTGCTTCTCACAGTGAATGAGTGTTTGCAGGATCAGGTCCTGTGCCCCTTGTTATCACACTGGGTCTCAGGTACAGACAGAGCCTGGAATAACAGCAACAGCAAACATGAAAGTTTGCAGATTTTGCCAGTTCAAGCTCATGCCCAGATATCTTCATGGACCGAATTTTTTAGAAAACCTTAAAACTAATACACTTCTAAATACCTGTAGGTTTGGGCAAGAGCGCTGTAATTAAAATTATCTATACTTACTAGACAAGCCAGTCTAGGCAAATTAATCAATATACATCCCTACTTATTAGAAAACTCTCTACTGAACACATTTCTAATTTGAATGATCTGAACAAGGGGAGAGTTAAAGGAATGAAAATCATGGTAAGAGTGAAAACTTGGAGCATTTCTATTAATGTAACTTAATTTTTGAGTACTTTTTTTACATTAATTTAATTGGGACATAATTAGTTTCCATTTATTGTTTAAAATGTATTCTACCACAAGCATCTTAAAATAGCCAGCTAAAAGCCAGGGCACTGCAAGCATCCAGCAAGCTGCTCACCGCCTATGCTTTTCTCCTGCACTGCTGTCTTTTTTTAATTTAGACAACAGAGTTTCACCTCTTCACAGTCCATTGCACTTTCTCATTCTTTTGCACTAGCATAGAGTGTTGCAAACTGAAATGTAGTATTTTTAGGATCATTTAAATGGAAAATATAACTAAAACCACACATTAAAATCTCTTGTGCATCTTCAGATTTGGATCGCCTGGCATTCTTTGTCTTTTACATTCCTTTATTCCCAAAATCCAATCCATATCCCCAAATTATTTGACAGCATGCCCTGAAACATCTAGCAAGACTTATGTATAAGGTGGGTGTTTGTGGCATTTACTAGTTAACAGGAAATAATTTACTGCTAAATTGTTTCTGGTGATATGTATTAGATTGCTGCTGTGTGGTATCTGTTGTTGGTTCATATGCCATATAATCTGTGTGCTTTACAGCCTATAAAAGATTAATCATAAAGGCAAGCTGTAACTTCATCACAATCAAGGTAAAAAAAATCTGCTTTTATGGTTGCCTGTTTTTTATTACCTACAGATTTTATAGTAACTATTAGATCTAAGATGTAAAACTTAATTTATGTATGTTCAAAAAGTTTAAATGCTGTCTGGAAAAACTTTGCAGTCAGGAGAACACACACAGTAAGTGCAAGGAGGAACATTATGAAGTAGGCATCGGTGTATTGGCATCATTACTCAACATAGACAATGAGCTGGCAGTGTATTTCTCAGGACTGACTTTTTCACACTGTGGGTACTAGAAAATAAGTTTTGGGGTTGTATTTCAGGTTCATTTGCTTAATTCATTATGTCGATCTTACCACTAGAGTAGACTATTTCACAGCAAAGGACTCTACCTTGTCCAAAAGCCTTTTGGATACAATTGACATAGTGCTTTGCCAACAGCGTCTAATAATTAGTAGATTTCTTAGGAAAGGAGCTGAAACCAGAGATGCTCAGAAAAAACAGTAGTAGAAGGAGGCCTCCTACACTTTTTATTATATACAAGGATATTTAAATAGTTGTTTGTCTTACACTCTTTCTAGTGTGAGCAGTATCAATCCTCCTATTTTTGCTTGAGCAGAGATGGGTAAGAGGTGAGTCACTTGGCAATACTGCACAGAGAGGGGCTATCAGTCAATAACCGAAAGAAGGGAACTAATAAACAATTGCTTTATCAACTTGGAGTTACACAAAATGCACAGTGATCTGGCTTTGTGTTTTCTTATGATATAGGAGAAGAGTTGAAAAAATGTTTGCTTTCTTTAAAGGGTATCCCTACCTCCAACCATAGCTTTTTCATATGTTAAAATTTCAGGTACCTTCATCACAGGAAAATTATACAGTTATTGGGGTTACCAAAATTATCACAGTATAAAACCCACTAGACTGGAAGTTGAGCAGCGATAAGGTTTATCCTCAGCTCATTTAAAACTATTTGCTATTTGTTTTTTCTCATAAAAGCACTGACTTTTAGTGCTAAAGATTCAGTACAGATGCAGTGATAAACATTCTACAAGTTATTCTACAAAACTACAGGAGACCAGAGCTACCAGTCCTGATATTCCTGACGTAAAAAGCAAGTTGAAATCAGTCATTCTTAAAAATGTATACAACCTTTCAGTCCTTCATTATACAAAAAAGCAAAGCAGAAACATAGCTTTTAAAAATCACACCTACATCTCTTGTAAACTTGTACTAAATGTCCCTTCACTTTTTTTAGATGTTGGTCATGCCTGTTTTAATGTCACTATATGACAAATGTTTTTTTCTACCCGAACCTTTCAAGAAAAACAAGGTAAGAGCAGAATATTCCAAACAGATACCACATTTTGAAAATTTTCATGTGGTCTTCATTAAAAAAAGAAGCACAGTATAGAAAAAGAGGAGTGTTTCCAGTAATATCTTTGAAGGTGAATACAGAAGATCTCTTTAAAAATCTCTCCAATACCCATCCTTTCTTTGACAACCAAGTATTTCTGTATTCAATGGATTCCACCTCCCCATGATGAGTTGGATGTTCCTATCCCTCTGTGGTTATCACTAAAAGATTTTATTCTGGGCAAGCTGACAGAAATACACCATGGCAGCAGCATCTTCAAATTATGAACGGTACAGGATTTCTGTGTAAACATCAATTTTTCCAGATTGCTACTGCCTGAAAGCTTTAGAAGCTATGCTCACAACTTGTGTCTACGCTAATAAATCTTGCGAATGTTTACCAGCAAAAACGTAGCTAGCACCAGTGCTGATTGTAACAGCTCTGCTAGGGCAGGCCAGAACCAAGGCTTGACAACCTGAGTAATGCTGAAATGTTGGCAGCTGTCCACCTTAACGCTAACACCTTCTTACATCCTTAGGCCATCACAGAGTATACACTGGTACTGCTGCAAAAATCTTTCTGAGCATTGGAGATAACTACGCCACTGTTGGAAAACAGGCGCTAAGTAGCCTGCATTAAGACTGTCAAACTGGCAATCCAGCTCCATCTGGATCCTGAATGATTTTCCATCATCATATAACAGTATAAGGTTCATTTGCCATCTGGCTCCTGAATCAACTGCTGTCATATAAGCAACACCCAGCTGGTCCAGGGTCAGGATTAATTTGTTATTTGGGGTATCTCCATTTTTAGGTGCCCAGATTGAGTAATTTTCCTTGCTGACTGGGGATGCAAGCGCTTGTTGTTACTGGGATACTGGGAGACTTTAGCCAACCCTCTAATGGTACTCACTGGGGTTAGTGTTGCAGCAGCAATCTGAAAAGAGCTGGAGCAGGCATTGTTATAGTAGCTAGGCCTGGGGTGTCTTAGTTCATGGGTTTATTTGGAACTCAAGCACTTCTGTCTTTTTCTTACTGGTTTTGGTTGGTGGCTTGAGGAGCAAGAAATACTACACTGAAAAAAAGGACTATCTTTCAATGCATTACATTTGGGTCCCAACTGTTAAAGTATTGAAAACTAATAATTGCTTTTGAAAACTTTTGCCTATTTGCTTTAATCTTTTGGCCGTTATCAATGCTTTCACAGTCTCAGTTGTTTATCCTTTTCTCCGAGCTTTCCCCTGAATATATCTGGTTCAAAGGTGTAATGAAGGCAACTCATTCATTGAAAGAGTCTCCTTGCCCCAAGCAAACTGTGAGGTGGAGCAGTACTTTGCCATAAGCTCTCCATGAACAAGCACAAGTGCTAAAAGAACCATTGGTTGTGGAGCTCTCCAGCTACTGGATCACTTCATTCCTCATTTCTCATTCAACTTCTTTTAAAGCCATTTGTAATAAAGCTACAGCCTGAAGTAGAAGAACTCACCTTAGCTGTAAAGCTTCATTGCAAGGCAGCAAATTGCACTGTATCAGAGTATCAAACTTCTCTAAGATTCATGGAATGAATTATACATATTGCATTGCCTTAAAAATGAATCCTGGTGAGGTATTACTGTAATTTCAAAATCTAAGTGGATTTGTACAGTGAGATTTAAAATTTAAACCTGTTTAAATATTGAGCTGATTGGGAAAAAAATATTTTTGAGAAATGGTATTCAATAGGAAAAGAATCTCCATTCAGAGAAAAGACAGCCCCAAACTAATTTTGTCATGAGAACAAACCATAAAGAAACGCATTCACTGGGCAACTTCCATCTAGGAAAGCACATAAAATCACAGTCACCTGAATATGTTAATGTCCCTTTGTGTGAATTTATACTGAATTAGGAATTCAAGGGAATGCAAGGTAATTTACCCTGCAGGATAATAACTGAGATGTTTTTGGCAATATGGATTGTGCTAACTTTATTATATTGATTTATTTTGATCAAATAAAAGCAAACAGTTACTGTTGGTAGCTGATGCATGATTTTTTGTATGTATTTTTAAAAGTACAAACCATAGTGATGACCAGATCCCAGCCTCTTGATTGCTGATGCCTGTTCTCAGGTGAAGTGGTGTTTTAGCCAACATCCTCCAGCAATCATTACCTCTTGTCACAGCAAGAAGGACACTTCTGTGAGAGCAAGGTGTCAGATTCTGTCCTTGATCTGCGGATTAGTTGACCAGATCAAGGACCAAACTGGCAAGATTATCTTGCGTCTTATTAACACGGTGCTGCCAGAGTCTCATTTTACCTCTTCCTCTGTGAATGTTGCAGGGTATTATAGGTACCATTTTCCTGCTTAATAATGATTGACCATCTTGCTGTTCACATACCAGCATTGTTTGGCTCTGATAAGGATTGTGGTAGAATGCTTTAGCTAGCAGAACAGAGAGATTTGCCCAAATACTGTCTCAC